>CAUYQU010055336.1:0-41923 GCA_963574635.1 Cheracebus regulus
CAACATACCAGGGCCGGGCTTGCGGTGGCTCACGCCTGTAATCCTAGCACTTTGGGAGGCTGAGGTGGGTGGATCACCTGAGGTCAGGAGTTCAAGACCAGCCTGGCCATCATGGTGAAACCCCATCTTTAAAAAAAAAAAGAAAGAAAACAAACCAGAACAACATAAAAACTTTCTTCAGCTCACTCTCTAGCTACTCCACTGTCTCTACCATCATAACTAAACTTTTCAAGAGTTTTCTTATTTCTTTCCATTTACTCTTCAATTTTATCCAATATGGCTTCTGCTTCCATCTCTCTACAGAAACGGTTCTCACAAAATTCACCTCCTTGTGAGTAAAGCTGGCATACCATTTTCAGTTTTCATCCTCGTCACTCAAAAGAATTTAACCAGTCTTTGAAGCCGTTCTTTGAAACACTCTTCCCTTAACGTCTGTGATGTTACATTCTTGGTATTTCTTTTATTTGTGACTCTTTAATTTTATCCATTTTTTCTTCTTATCATTTAGAATTCCATAGGCTTTGTCTTAGGTCATCTTCCTTTCACTTTTTGAAGCTTGATTAGATTTAGGCTTTAATCTTCTTATAATGGAAATTATGATGAAACTTAAATACTTTTTAAAAAGTAATGAATTTTGTTTTTGTGAAAGTGATTTATATACATTATATACTCAAGCATCTCAGAAAATCTAAAGAAGAAAGTAAAATTTACCTCAAATCCCACCACCAGGAATTAAGCAGTGTTAACATTTGATGAGCATTCTTCTAGACATTTTTTAAAAAATAATAATGATAGTTAAAATTATAGGATTTTAATATGTGCCAGAATGCTTGTAAAGTGTTTTAAATCCTTAAAACTAGGTGGTAGAGTTAATTGTTACCTCCTTTCACATATGAGACAGAAGGGAAGTACTTTGCCCAAGGCCATCACACACATAGTAAGAGGTAGAGATGGTATTCAAACTAAGAGAGCTTGGAATTTGGTAAAGTCAAGATAAAGTCAGACTGGATCTGCAGGGGCATAAAGTGGTACCTCCTCTCTGTTTAAATTGTTTAATTCACCTAGACTATAATTGTTGCCCAAGAAAGAAGTCAGCCAAGTAGTAGAACCACACGGTACCTCAGTTCTCAACATTTGGCTCTAAGGATGAGTTATTTAGTAATATGTTTTAACTCAAACTCAGTTTGTCAGTTTTTAGAAATTTTTTTAATATTGTCTTTTACTAATTTAGTATATGAAAATGATGATCAGCTCTTGTGGGACCCTGAGTACTTACCAGAAGATAAAGTGATTATATTTCTTAAAGATGCATCTAGAAGAACAGGTGATGAGAAAGGTGTAGAAGCAATTCCTGAAGGATCACACATCAAAGACAACGAACAGGTATGTAAATAAGAAACAACTGTTAGAACTTTGCCATACACATGTATACATGTAAATGCTGTCACTTTCAGTGTTGTTATTCTGTCCACCCAAATTTTTGTAACATTATCGACAGGGAATCTGAGGTTATAATCCCTATAAGATACCCATTGTTACCACACTGACTTCATTGGTGTGAAGCTCAAAAACGAAACAAAACCCTTGATGTTTTATTTTGCCTGTATATACTTTAATTCAGCTTTTAAAAATTCCTTTGGCTATCCCTAAGAAGCTGTAGATACCAAGTTGGAATTGTCATCTCAGATAATATAATGTACATGGTGAACCTAATATGTACCATGAACCTAATATAACAGCATTATCTTTTTTACCTTTTTAATCATTTTCTTTTCTGATTAAAATTATAGGAATCTCAAGCCACAAAGAAGGGATTTTCATTGATATAAAATGAATTTTTTAGTTCCTAGGATACTGTGGTCACCAAGTTTTTACATATCCTACTTTGTATATATTTAAAGGTAGTTAATCAGGATTGAAATCATATTTGTTTTTCTTTGGTGTTCTCTGTAACATTCACTAAAGTCATTTTCCCTAAAAAAGGATGAAAACACTGGATTTTTGAAAAACCTTTACTCTTAAGAAATTGTAGCATCGAACTGTTTATAGTCCAGGTCACATATTGAAGCCTTTATTTTTCTAGGCTTTATATGAATTGGTTAAATGCAATTTTGATACAGAAGAAGCATTGAGAAGATTAAGATTTAATGTAAAAGCAGCTAGAGGTAAGTATAAATAGTTTTTATTCATTATCATGATTTGGCAAAAATTTTTAAATTAAGCTTTTCAGTTTACCTAGATACAGCCTAAACTTAATAATACTGATTTTTCTGAGTTTGGTAAATACCAAGTATTATACAAGTCATTATGGGGAGTGGGATTAAGGTCGTCCCTTCCTTCTTTGTGAGAAAATACAATCATATAAGTAAAAATACATACTGCTTTATGCTTTTAAGGCATGTTTATAAATATTTTCTTATTTGATCTTGATAATTGCCTCATGAACTAGGTAGTATGACAGGCCTTCACTTAAAGGTAAAAATTGATGAGCCTGAGATCTCTAAACTAAAGTAACTTGGCTAAAGCAAACATAATTCATCAGTAATGAAGCCATGACTAAAATTTGGATTTTTCTTTTTTATACTAAATCTGGCTCCTACCACTCTTCTGTAAGAGTACTCTTACTGAATATGTAGTACTCTTACTGAAGAGTGGTAGAAGCCATATATATATATGTAACAAATAAGAGATACTTATTTATTAACAAAATGTAAATGCCTTCTAAGTTCTGAGGATGTAACTATAAACAAAGTGCCTTCCCCTCCTGGTGCTTAGATCCTAGGTAGGGAAACTGGAAAATAGCTATGATGAATTCTTCAAGGAAAATTAGAGGGTGCTATTGAAACCTGTTGTAATGGGACTTAACCTAGTTATGGGAGAGAGTAGGGCTGTTGGGGAAAGCATTCAGAATCAAGTGGTATTTTTGTTGGGATGCAAAAAAATTATCTCAGTAAAGGGGATGAGATAGAGGCAGGAAATAATTTTAGGCAAAGGAGAGACACCATGCACAAAGTCTGAAGAAAGAAAGAACATGGCAAATTTAAGGAATCAAAAGGTGGCTAATAGAGTTTGATCATGAAGAATTAAGAAGAAAGTAGCCCAAGTTAAAGCTGGAGAGGTAGGAACCAAATCATTCAAAATCCTCTTAAATAAAGAATTTTTGTCACTTTATCTTTTGCAACAATTAGTAATGGAGCTCAGGAGTAAAATGTTTCCCTCATTTTTACCAGAAAGTTAAGTTTTATTTGCAGTTTTGTTAATATGCAATATTTGGGGGAATATTGCTTAACAGTTTGTTCCTCCCATCTTGTCAGAGGAATTATCTGTTTGGACAGAGGAAGAGTGTAGAAATTTTGAACAAGGGCTGAAGGCCTATGGAAAGGATTTTCATTTGATTCAGGCTAATAAAGTAAGTAATGATAATCTCTTCTTTGCAAAAAGAAATTTAGTTGAACAACTCAAATGCTTATGTATCTTAATTTGCTATATTGTCTAGTGTTATGGGTTTTATAATTAATATTACAATATTTTGGTATTTACTGAGTAATTATAGTAATTACTGCCTATACTTCCTAACCTATAATTCCCTGTTGGTGACTGTTTTCAGTGCATCATACTGCAAGTGTTTAAGAATTGTACTCATTTACAAGCATGTTAATCAACTTTTAGTTGGGTGTGTATGTGCAATGCAGTTCTTTAGAGCTGTTTTCCACAATCTGTGACTAAACATTTTATGGAGGGCCTTTGAAATAATTTGGAAACTTTAAAGCACTTTCAACATGACATTGTTTGCAATTAAAATATTTATTATGGTTAAATCATGAGTGGTCTAAAATCAAATACTTAAGATTTAACATAGTTTTAATCAACATTTAATTTTCTAGTAGCTTCTGTGTCAGTAAATCAGTTTTATATTATTATAGTTGTTATAATTTGAGGATTTTATTTAACATAATTATTTCATATTGATAATATCAGTCATGTAATTTATACTCCAAATAACTTTATAATTACTTACAGATTTGTTTTGGGGTTCAGTTCTTATAGCTGAAATTAGGTAAGATTTTTAATAGTAACTATATAAATTATATGGAATAGAAAAATGTGTTGTTTCCATGAACAACAGATTAGGACAGGCAGAATTAAAGTTTTGGAACTTAAATGTAGGAAATTAATTCCTAGGCTTATGATTATCACATTATTTTTAGTTAATAGAAATGACAAGGATATCAGCTTTATGTAATTCCTTAAAGATAGCTTCTGAGTTTTGTGTAGTAGCTTGTCTAGGACCATGAAAGTATCTGGGTTTACATCTGAGGCTCTCAATAGTCCTCTACCACGTCTCTCTTTTTATACATCTGGATATGATTGGATTGTGTCCAGTTGATTTTTTTTGACACATATTTAATATTTTTGTTATTAATAAAATGGTTATTTATAAATCCCGTGGGTTCATTTCTTAAATTTTGTTGTGCATTAACCAGTTCATTCTCCTTTTTTTTTTTTTTTTTAAGTAAGAACTGGGCAGTGAAGAGCCCCGCTCCCAACTAGTTCATTGTTAATTATTTTGTTGAATGTTGTTGGCACTTTACCTCAGATTACACTGATAGACAGATTTTTAGTTTTAGCATTTAGGATAACAGAAAATATAATTAGTTTCAAAAATGTATACCCCTAATGTGTTCATATCATCTGATAACGTCAAAAAATTAACATTCAAGAAAAGGAGTGCATTATGTGATTGGCCATGTATGATTTTGATTTTTTAAAAAGTTCATTGTTTCATGGTTGAAAAGGACAATATTTTTGGGAAAGTGTGACCTTGGCTTCTTATAAATATTTGGGACAGTGGCATTTAAATGTTACAAGGTAGAAGTCAACTGATCTCTACATAATATACTAAGTTACTTTAGTGAACAAAAAGAGGACAGTAATTCTTTAAAAGGGAGAAGACTGGTCTAGTGAGAGTATCGAGTTTGTTTTTATATCTGGAATTAAAGTTCAGATCATAATCATAAGTTCTATTATGAGGGCTTTTGCTGAAGATTTTTCATAATCTTAACTTTGCATGCCCTCAAATGACTTTATCTTTTTGCTTTCAGTAAAGTACAGTTGACTTAGCTTGAATCTATCTAGAAATAAGATCCTATAGGAGGCAAAAAGGAGCTTGTGAGAATGATTTTTTTAAAGCTCTGATTGCTGTCAGTCTCAGAGCAATATGGATCAGAGCTGTAAAGTACAAACGGGAAGAAAGCAAAATACATGTTGGGTAAGGGAGGATATCATCAACAGTTGTCCTTTAGATGCAATCAGTGCTACAAAATATTTACTTGAAGAGCAGAAATTTGTGGGATAAAGAAGTAACATATTGCATCCAAAACACATAAAGACACTGATTTTCCTTTTAAATTCGTATTGCCAGTGCGGTGGTTCATGCCTCTAATCTCAGTACTTTGGGAGGTTGAGGCAGGCAGATTGCTTGAGCCCAGGAGTTAAAGAACAGCCAAGGCAACATAGCGAAACCCTGTCTCTACAAAAAATAGAAAAATTACCTGAGTGTGGTGGCATGCATCTGTAGTACCAATAGAGGGGGCTGAGTTGAGAAGATTGCTTGTGCCCAGGAGGGCAAGGCTGCAGTTAGCCGTTAGCCACTGCATGCCAGCCTGGGCAACAGAGCATGACTCTGTCTCAATCAAAAAAAGGAAAGGAAAAAAGTTATCAGTATTTTATTTATATACATCAGCTCTAAATCCTCAGTATTTTATTTATATACGTCAGCCCTACCACCAGCTCTCCTGGCTAAGTAGCAAAAAGGGATTCTGTCAACATCATTTCTTAATTCTGTAGGCATTTAACATTATGTGAGGGGAGCCATTCAGTTGCACAAACAGGTACAGCACAGTAAGCCACAAGAGTAATTTAGTAAACAAAGCATTAGCATTATTATCATACTTTTAACTCACTGTGGCATATTCCCAGACTTTGTAGAGAATAAATTAACTGAGCCTGGATTGCTGTTGGGACTAGTAAGAGAACCTTTCAAAAGGCAATTTAATGGTACACTCCCTAGGTATTCTGTGAGTAAAAGTATTTGCAAACTGTTTGGTACATTTATTTTAACCTGAATGCCACTTCCAGGTATTTTTAATACAGGAGTATATTTTTGTAATATATTAGGATGATGGTAACCTTTTAAAAATTAGCACAGTGCTGAATATCTGAAGACCTGTTGCCAATATATTATTTCTCTCAATAGCCATTTAGAAAGAATAGCCTTCAGCATAGCTGCTACAGTGTTGTATTTTATATATAGTATTATATATCAGTTAAGGACTAGCTAAATTTATTTTCAAACTTCAGATGTTTATCGTGAAGTAACTTTGTTAAAAAGGAGATTCTTAAAAACAAGCATTTGTTTCTTATAGGTCCGAACAAGGTCAGTTGGTGAATGTGTAGCATTCTATTACATGTGGAAAAAATCTGAACGTTATGATTTCTTTGCTCAGCAAACACGATTTGGAAAAAAGAAATATAATCTTCATCCTGGTGTAACGTGAGTTGAGTTAATTTTTTCCTTAAGAGCTACATATATATTTTTGCTAAGCTTTTCTAGATTTTTCTTGAGTTAATTATGATTTTCATAATCTTGTTTTTATATACTTGATCTTAGCCAGAAGGCCGAGAAGCAATATAATCTCGCTTTTATAATAGATATTCATTAGTTTAACTTTACCATCTATTATATCTTCATATAAGGCATCCAGACTTTTCAGTATCTTATAAAATATTGGAAACTACAGTTCATAAGAGACATGCCTATCATTAAAGCAAGATATAGAGCATATATTTTTAATATACCCTTGAGAAGAAATGGATCAGAACAGCTGTGAAAGCATGTTTTTCTTAAATTCAGTTCCATTCAGTGTAAGCACATGCAGTTTTTTTTTGGTTTTGTTTTATTTTATTTTATTTTTTTTGAAGATGTCTCGATCTCTTGCCCCCAGGTTGGAGTGCAGTGGTATGATCTTGGCTCACTACAGTCTCCATCTCCTGGGTTCAAGCAGTTCTCCTGCCTCAGCCTCTTGAGTAGCTGGGATTACAGATGACCACCAGGATGCCTGGCTGATTTTTGAATTTTTAGTAGAGATGGGGTTTCACTGTGTCGACCAAGCTGGTCTTGAATTCCTGACCTCAAATGATCAACCTGCCTTGGGCTCCTAAAAGGCTAGGATTACAGGCATGAGCCACCGCACCTGGCATACAGTTTTAATCTTGTGACAGTTGGAAAGCAGTGAGAATAGGAAAAAAGAAAGAATATCTTTTCTAAAACTGTAGGACTGTATGCTCAGTGGAGGCCCTTTAAAGAGCACATGAAATTAATATTTTTCTTGGTCTAATTGACCCCAGGAACCTGAAAACAAGATTTGAATATAGATGATATAAAAGAAAAATCATAGCAATGTAATAAATCAGGTCAAATTGCATCTTATTTTTTTGTTATAAGTTTTATATAGAGAAAAAAAACATGTATATGGTGACTTTGCTTTTCCTAGCTTTCCTGAATCTTTCCTCTAATAAAAGTAATATTTAAGAATTAGTAATGCAACTCTAGTTTAGTCCCAGTGACACAGATACGGGTTGTTATATCCATTATGTAAAATGTCTGATATGCCTAATTCAGTTCCCATGTTAAGAGAATGTATTGTCTTTACCTCATTCGATCTAGTTTTGGAGTGAAACATTCCACTACCACTGGTAATTTATTACTTAAATACAAAGAGTATTGAACTTTGTCTCTCATGAATTGCTTTAAAATGCTGATGAATTGTTATTGTGGAATTTACAGTACTATTAATTATTCCCTAATGTTTACAGAATAAAAAAATAATGCAAAGCCGTGACTTATTTAGTCAGTGTACTACAGTAAAGATGTTTTGAAAGCTGACCAAAGAATTGCCTTTGAAAGATGGGCTTGTATGTTTATTTGATCTTGCTCTTCAGACTCCTAGGCTGCACTGTTTCTTGGTCAAGTTCATTTATAGGTGTCTCTGCTGATCACTTCCTTGGAAGGTCAAATTCTCTAAAGCCCACAGTAAAATGTTTATGATTCACCCTTATGATTCACCCTTGGAAATCATGGGACAATGGACTGTGTAAATAGCCTCCCATTATTCACAGCTGGTGATTACGAAAGTGGAATTTCATAAATAGCAGTATTCTAAATTTTATCTAATTGCTTAATGTTAAATTTATAGTTAAATTTTTTTCATTGGTAGTATTCAAGCATAATGATGTAGAACTAGGTATAGCTATCTGGTCTGCAGAGTATATCTTAAAATAAGTCATGACTTTCAAGCTATTCTATAGGGAAAAGCAATAGTAACATCTTTTATTTTTTTCACCCATTTCAGAAATAATGTTCACACATGAGCTACAGTCAGTCTGTCATCATCAGCAGTAACAACATAAGAATGGCCATGCTGGGTCAGACCCATGGTTCATCTAGTTTTCTCTTTCAGAAAGCATCACCAAAGTGTGGCTGGCTTAGTTGGTCCTCTGTGATGTCAAGCTCAACAGGTTAGGTAGAGATGTGCCACCAAATGTTCTTGTTCCTCTAATGATCTCTCCATAGCTTTTGAAAACTTTTGAAGATACTTTTATCTGTAACTTTGATGACTCTTAAGGTTAAATATTCTGTAGGTAGATTGGCCACAGTTAAACAGTATCTTAACAGTGGTCACTTGGTATAATGGTATGAAGTGAACTAATGTGTTTTTTCCCTTAGGCAGGAATACCATGGTTTTGTAGGCTTCGATTATAGCCCCATTGGGTTTTTTTAAATAAAGTTTATTTAACTGAAAGAATCATACTTTTTTACTGAGACTCTTCCCTTTTAGCTGTGTTATGTCTTCTGTAAGAAGCAGTGACCAAATGGTACATTTCTTTCCAGATGGGGATAAATTTTTCTGATTTGCTCCAAGACCATCTCTTTCTGTTAATAGCTGCACTTAAAGTGACTTCATAAAACATTTAAGCTAATGTGTTTAGTTTTCTCATCCTTTTTTAAGTCAAAATCCATAATTTAGAGTACATTATCCTGAAAGTTCTTTGTTCATTTTTTTCATTAAATGGTTGACTTTCCATTTGTTCACCAGAGTGAAACACATTTGCCCCTTTTCTGCCTACAAACAGCCTTTGAAAGATTCTACTACACATTGTCCCTATTTACTACCTGGAAAAATTGGGAGCCCTATTGGAGATTTCATTGTAAAATATTCAGCCTTCCAGATAATTTTTCCAAAAAGTAAAAATTAACTCAGCATAAGTTTGGTTACCTGAATGCCGCTCCAACTTTCTGGATGGTTTGTTTGACTCCGTCCTTTCCTGAACATTCTGGATGTTATTATTTAATTTTATGAAATAATGATAATAATTATTATTCTTTCATTGAATTATGACTATATCCAAAAATTTAAAATAATTTTGATATCAACTCTTGTTCCTTTGCTTTGGCTTTTAACTTCCTTCATATTATCCATTGCCACCATAACATTATTTATTTCCAGCAAATCCTCATCATGCATCTTATGTTAGTCTTAGCACCTGAAGACCCTTTGGGACTCATCACGCTTATTTCTGTGTGCTTCAAATTTGTTATATAATTTTTCTATAATTAAGATGAATAGCATAGATCTGAAGAGGTCTTCAAGACGATCTAATTGAATTCCCTTCATTTATAGATGAGGAAAATAAGGCATAGAATGTAAATTGAGTAGGTCATGGTCATATACATTTCTGTGATATGTATTAGTTTTATACCTCAGACTATTAGAAGTTTATTGAAGTCAGGTATCACATCCCTATATTTGTTACGTCCCTATAACCCAAGAGACAATGATCATATAGGTTGAGACAATAACTACAGTTAATAGCATATTATGGACTATTAACACAGTCTTTCAGAAAATTCCTCAGAACTTCCACTGTTTCCTTCTTATTTACCTTGCTCACACAATTCTAAAAGATTTGTCCTAGTATTTCTGTTATACTTACTGTGAAGGAATTTTAGGATAAATAACACAATTACAATTTTATTGAGTTTCTGTTCTGTGCCTTGCACAACTTAGGTACCAGCGGTGCAGAGGTAAACAAAATAGCCTAAAATCCCTGTCCTTGGGGAATTCTAGTGCAGTATCTAGTATCAGCAGACTTTTTCTGTAAGAGGTAGATAATATTTTATGTTCTATAGTAGGAAAGGACTTACACTACTCAGTTCCGCAGTTGTTGCAGGAAAGTAGTCCTAGGTATTATGTAAACAAATGTGTGTGGCTGGGTTCCAATAATACTTTATTTACAAAAAACAGATGGCCAGCCCACAGGCTGTAGTTTGCTGACTTTTATTCTAGTGATTTAGTAGCACTTTCTGGATTATGAAACATATGTATATAATATAATAACCATGTGTATTAGATAGGAGAGGTATGGTTTATCTACATTTTATAGGCAATACATTAAACCTGAGAGAGAAAAGTCTCTATCCCAGATCTTTTCACCTCAACCTAATGTCATTTGCCACAGTTACATAGTTCAGGAATGACTTAGAAAAGAAATGAACTCACACACAACGAGAAAGTGACAGAATAAAGCCAGCAGATAATCCCAGGAATTTAGTTAGCTTCTTATAGCTCAAATCTGGCAGAAATATAATACCAAAAATATCCAGGAAGGTTTTAGGAGATGATCAATCCTTTTTATATTAGACTCAAGTTTGTCTTTTAGGTATTGCCTTAAGGAGCATTAAAATGCAATCTGTGTTTGTACAGAAATTCTTTTGTACTCTTGCTAGATATCACCCCTGTCACTTAAGTTAGAGATCTTCCAGTTCTATTTGGGCCACTCGGAGCACTTGCCTACAACTTATACCCGTTTTAAAATTTCCTAAGAGTCTCTAAAATTTGTCAAAGCCTTTAAGCATTTTTCTTACAAACATGTAACCAAAAGGAGCTTTTCATTTAAATGTTCAGATCCTGGTGTGATAGATGAAGCACTGGAATGGATGTAAGTGAATATTAGGATATATTTGTTAACAAAGCCTTCCGAATTTAACTTCAGTTTTTAATTTTCAGCTTTTTAATAATTGTTTTATTAATTTTAAGGGATTACATGGATCGTCTTCTAGATGAAAGTGAAAGTGCTGCATCTAGTCGAGCACCATCTCCTCCCCCAACTGCATCAAACAGTAGTAACAGCCAGTCTGAGAAAGAAGATGGCACTGTAAGCACTACTAATCAAAATGGTAAGCAACCAGAGAAACATTTCTCTTTCTTCATAATAAGGGACACTTTTCCTTCAGTGACTTGAGAATTCAGTTTGGGTTTCTGTTAAACTTCCAGAGCAGAAGGTAAAAAATTATAAAGAACACGTGAAACATACATAACATCAGCATACATATATACTAATAGAATAGAAAGTGGTTGGAAGTAATTCCCATCAGCATCACTAAAAAGTAATTTTAACAAAGCATACTATCAACAGTGACTGTTTCTTTTAAGAAATGTGTTCTTTTTCAGTAGCATCTCTTTTCCTGTCCGTCTGGTTGGGTTGATGCCTAGATACAAGTATTTATGTTAACTCTTAGATCAAAACTCTTTAACAGTTTCACATGAGGATACACAGATAATTGTGAAATACCTTGATATAGGTAACAAAGGCACTGTTTGGAATATTTAAGTTCTCTTTGATAGCATAATAACCTTGATGAGAAAAGATAAAGCCAGTATCAATCTGTACATTAATACTCTACAGAAATATTTGTTTTTCTTTCCAAGAAAAAGAGAAGCAAAAGATATACCAATTGTCTAAGGTTCAGATAGCATTTTCCATTTAAAATACACAGTGGACCAGAGATCACTGTGCTGATCAGTAGTAAGAGCCAGAGAATTTTGATTTCTTCTTTGATTAAATGGTCTTGTTAAGTAAAAGAGTTCCAAGAAGAAAGTAATAAGCTCCACCACGAGCTTCTCTGAGGAAACTGGTGAATTAGAGATTAGGAGAGTACCAGTGAAGGGCTGACTTCTCCCTGACAGAAACTGGAAGAGAAACACTGTGAAAACTTTGACATTGTTCTGACCTTTGGTCTCACATTGGTACTGTTGGAGTGTATATGCTTAGTTCATTTCATGACCCTTCTCTGTTCTCTCACTACTTCTAAGAATAAACCAGAAAACAAAACTTAGGGCCCAGTAGTTATGTCCTGGTTCAAGAAGTTTCACTGACTTGATGTCTAATGTTTGCCACATTCAGTCTAAAGTAGATTAAGAGGCTGAGACTCCCTGGCTCAGGGAGGCAGACAGTTGGTACTACTACTGCTTTTCCTGTTTATTCTTAACATATTAACACCAAATAAATCGTTTTCTTTTCCTTTTTAAAAAACTTTGATGAGAACATGCTTGTTTAGGAAAGTGTTCTGAAGTTACTTATAAATTACTCGTAGCTCAAAAGCCACTCACATAATGTTCAGTCAAGACTGCCAGCTTTTCAAAGAAAGGAAGGAACTTTCCATCCCAATATTATATTACTTTTTTATATGGGGTTTTAATTAGTACTTTGAAATCTTCTAATCATTTTTGACCTAATCACAGTCTCAACCAGCTCTTTGGACTTGTTCCTACAGAATTGTTCTCTTCAGTATCTTATGATGCATAATCCCCATGTGCATTCATGATTTGAGTGCATTTTTGAGTTGGTCAAAATATTTTCTTTGATCAAAATACAATATTTGAGGTTCATCCTTTATGTTGAATATTTTTCAGGCAATTGTAATTATTCAGTGATGCATCCTATATTTTACTTTGTATCACTAAAATTTCTGTTCATTTTACAGTCAACTCTAAAATGAATTTTTCTGTTTTAATACAATAATTTTGCTTTTACTTATCTATTATAGAGGAATTTGTTTTAGCACTTTCAAGTATATGCTTTGGATAGGGCAACATTAGTTTTTTTTAAACATTTTGACAGATTATTTAAGTCTACTTAGGTAAATAGTGTGTGATTTTTTTTTTTTTTGAAATGGTATCTCACTCTGTCACCTAGGCTGGAGTGCAGTGGTACCATCTCGGCTCACTGCAACCTCCATCTCCCAGGTTCAAGCAATTCTTCTGCCTCAGCCTCCTGAGTAGCTGGGACTACAGGCCTGTGCCACCACGCCTGGCTAATTTTTGTATTTTTAGTAGAGACTAGGTTTCACCATATTGGCCAGGCTGGTCTTGAACTCCTGACCTCGTGATCCACCTGCCTCGGCCTCCCAAAGTGCTGGAATTCTAGACGTGAGCCACCATGCCTGGTTGTGTGTGATATTTTAAAGCACAACTCCCAGAGATTTACATTAAGAATAAAAAAGTCATGATATCTTGCCTTTATATGGTAGTTTACTCAAGCTTTTATAAGAAAGGATATTCATTTTGCTTTTACATGGTTTTAGAATGTTGAAAACTTTTTGTTAAATCTGAGTAATTTATTGCATTTTTCATTGTTAATTCAGCTTATTTAGACTTCTGGATCCAGTGCTTATTTGCTGTCAAACATACCTAATAGGCTTTTAACATATGCCAAATTCTGTTCTTAGTTCTTTACATTTATGAACTTAGTTAATTTTCGAAACAACCCTGTGTGGAATTTCTATTATGATCTTCATTGTATATATGTAATGAAATGGGGGTACAGAAAGAGTAAATAATTTGCCTAAGGCCACATAGCTAATAAGTAATAGAGCAAGAATTCAGACTGTATATATATATTTGATACCTTGCTTCCTTGATAACAATAGCAATTTTACAATAAGCTGTTTTACAATAGTTTGCAAATTTAACTTTTTGGTAATTGTGGTTTCATTTTATGTTTCTTTCAACTTAGGAGTATCATCTAATGGACCAGGTGAAATATTAAACAAAGAAGAAGTAAAAGTTGAAGGGTTACACATTAATGGACCAACAGGTGGAAATAAGAAACCACTTCATGGAGATATGGATACTAATGGTTATGAAACAGATAACCTTACCACTGACCCAAAACTTGCCCATATGACTGCAAGAAATGAAAACGATTTTGATGAAAAAAGTGAGAGACCTGCCAAAAGGCGAAGGGTAAACAGCAATGGAAAAGAAAGTCCAGGTTCTTCTGAATTTTTCCAAGAAGCAGTCTCACATGGGAAATTTGAAGAACTCGAAAATACAGATGACTAAATTTTAGACCTATTTTACTTTCTTTGGAGTAAATTCTGGTGTGACTAAAATTTTCAGGGTTGATGGGTTACCTTAAAAAGTTGAATTTCTTGAAGCAGTTCGTTAAAATTTGGAAATTTGAATTGAGTCTTAACTTTAGGAAATAAGGTTTCATAATTCTGCCTTTTGCAGATTTTTTTACTTTAAAGCTGTCAGACTCTTTTAAGGAAATTTTAAAAGTTAGTAAATTTGAGTGAACTAAAGATATTATCTGTACCTTCTCATTCGAATATCTTTAGTTCATTCAAATTTACTGATTTTGGTAAATTTGAGTGAACTAAAGATACATCTGTACCTTCTTATTTGATGTATTAATCATAAAATTTCACTACAAGGTAATTTTTGCTTAGTTTGATGGAGGAATGGGAAAAAACTCAAGTCCAAATTTCTGCTTAACACCAGTTTCTCTGAGTTTCTTGAAATGTCTTGTCTTTATAACAGACATTTTTCTCGCCATACAATTTGAGTATCATTATTAAGGAAACCCTTATGAATCCTGAAAATTATGCTAGCATGATTTTTTTATATATAGAAGTTTAAAAATAAACCAGGTCAGGTTTGTATATGTAAAATTGTTGACATCAATGATGTCTTTCCATATTCTTATCTGGGCTTAAGAAATACATTCTGTATTTTTCCAGATTCTTTGTAGCCTTTGAAAGATTTTTACAGTACATATGTCTTGACTGAGCTGTCCTTTCTTAATACAAAAGCTTGTATAATTTTCTTAACTTGTACAGTTGGTAAACTTTTATGAGAGGAATTGTTATTCTGAGTCTGTCAGCTTTCATTTTATTTTGCTAAGGTTTTTCTAATGAATTTTTAAGTGTTTGTGTAGTAATTAAGTCATATTTCTTATCCAGGTGGTAAAAGCATTCATAAAGGATTACAAAAATTTTTTTTTTTCAAATTTCTACTTAAGGGCAAGTAATTTGAGAATTCTGAAATTAAGCATGATGCTTAGATTGCAGTTTGTTTTGCATTTGCTATAATTTCCAAAATTATTTTTAAAGCAAGACAAAAGTTTAATGTCAGCTTAAGTGCTTAAATATATCATGCTGACCAGAATCCTGTTATTTTTATATGCATCGTAAAATTTCCCATTTCTGCATTAAATAGGGGGGGTCAAGTGATACTTAGATATTGGCACACACAAGGAACAACTGTTGGCAGGCAGTATTGATTTTATGAAGAGAAAGTGAAGTTTGAAAAATTTTCAAACTTTTCTAGTTACAGTCCAATTTTTCAGATTTGATAAAGCTTTTCCAAAGTGAAAATAAGATACACAATAATCATTGCTCTGTGTGATTACAGATAGGATTATCCATCTGCATAGCCTTGTAAGAGTGCCATTTTATTTTTAGTGCTAAATTCTTGTTAAAAAATGTAGTTTTATATAGCTGATAGACCAACCTATATCCAAACTTTTATAAAAGATTATTAACTATCCTTGTTTTTCTCACACAGGCATACTCCAAATGCTTCTTCCAATTCACTTTCAGCCATCAGTTCAAGAGCCAATGCCTTTTTAAAATAAAGCTTCTGTGGTCTTGTTTTAAATGGCTCAACTGTCTGATGCAATTGAGTGGAGGTTTGCACTGAGAAATGATCATTTAGGCCTTACCCCCATGAAGTATTACTGTTAACATATGTTCAGACTGCTTCTCTTCACCAATGTGAACTTTTTTCCCCAAACAGTGTTAAAAGCCACTTTGCAACACTTGACTTCATATTAATGTACATTCACTGTTGTTTCATATATATCTAAGTAAATCAGAGTTTTGGGTGGAAGTGTTGAGAAGTGTGAGTTTTTTGTTGTTTTTGTTTTGTTTTACTTAAAACGTTAATTTATCCAGAATGGCAGTAGCTTTAGCAGATGGCCACAATCTGTTTTCTAAATCATTTTTTATTAAATGAATCCAAAGTATCCTAGCTCTTTGTCAAAGATGGTCTATGGAAATGTTTTTGAAGATTAGTGATGCTGTACTTTCTGAATTGTTGCAGTGTTGGAGATGCCATTTTTACCTTTTTAAGAAGATGCATTTTATTTGCAGGTTTGTGAAGTTCTTGCAAACTCTTATTACAGAAACGTTTTAAGTAAATTCTCAGGCATGTTTGCAAATATGGCACATGTATACATGTGGAAATGTTACTTAATCTTTTAAAAATATACCTAATGAAAGACATTCCACTATTATAATGCGTAATGCTCAGCTTTTTGTAGAGAAATATTTAAGTGTATTTTATGTTTATACAGGTATTTCACACAGTAATTTGTTCTTCATAATGCAGCCACTATAACTTGATAAGTTATTGCACTATTTAAAAAGTTTTAGTAATATCATGAATTTAATTTGCTTAAGATTTAGTACATTTCAGAACTTTTGAACTCCTGACAAATTGCATTGGGAAAAGAAGTCTGTTAATAGTGATTTAGTTGCCCTGCCTCATTCCCACCCCAGCAAAGCACTGTTACTTTCATTGGGAATGGTATTTTCTGTTGATGATGTATTTTCAAATAGAGTTCAGGATCTGCAATTCAGTTCAACACAAGTTTGTTGAGCTTTAAAATGTATTTGAAGTAATATTTAAATAGGCATTTAAAATTTCAAATTAGATGTTAAATTTATGCATATTAATTTTGCACTGTAAAATAATTCCCTTCTCCCATTCCTTGTCTGCCATTCTGAATATGCTTATTAAAATATTTTTTTAAACATATTTGCGTACATAATGCTGTGTGAATATTTTCATTAGATTAATTCACTAAGTTTTTATTAGCAATTGTTTGGATGACGCATGTTATTGACAATGAAAATATATATATATATATATATATATATATATATATATATATACAGTCTGTTTCTTCTATTCCTAGACATATTGCACTATTTTTTCCATGGTTCCTGGTCCCTTTACCTCATCTTGGGTGATGTATTTTTGTCTTCTTCCCCTTCCCCACAAGAGAGCCTTTCAGTCCCTAGACCTCCATTCACTCTGTTTCTCTTCTGCTGGATTATATAATTTAAAAATAATTTGTTCCCTTATTTTGCAGTGGAGTTCATATCATATAATGTTTCGCAAAATAAAACTTGTTTTGGCACAATATTTGCTTTGCTATCAATGGATAATTAGGAGTGGGTACTTTGAATAACTGAGGGTTGGTGAATTTCTACAGGCAATAGTACATGTGTGCTGATGACACTAGGGGTATGTAACTAAATACCATATCAGAGACAGTACGGTTTTCCCAACTATAATCCATATTCATGAAAAATGCCAGTGTGGAAAACCATATAATATATGAAGGACAGGAATTTCCAAATTTTAACCTTCTATTTTAAAATGACTTTTTTCTCTTAAATGACTTTTTCTGTATCGTTTAATTCTGCTGATAAAACTTTTATCATAAAAATTAACTCTATTCTTTAATAACAAGTCCATGCTTTGCAAAATCTTAGAGTTTCCACCCACCCAACCAACCACTTACCGTCGGATTTCGTGTATCTGAATATCTGATTAATCTGTCTTCTAATAGCAGTTTTCCATAAACTCCTGTTATATACCATTAGTACTGTACTGATCTTTTGACACCTGTATGGACATGGGAGTTTTTTCCTTTTTCTGAATGATTATTTTTAATTTGTCTGTCTTTATACTAGGTTGTATAAAGAATTATTTTAATATAGAATGTATAATGTACTTAAAATGTCATTTTGCTTGCTCTTAAGAAGTAATTTGAACACACTTTTAAAGGTTACTTATTCTCTGAAGAATATTGAAGAATTGCTATGTAAACTGGAGCTGAATTCTAATTTTCCTTTGTCCAAATTGATGG
This sequence comes from Cheracebus regulus, assembly GCA_963574635.1. Lineage (NCBI taxonomy): Eukaryota > Metazoa > Chordata > Mammalia > Primates > Pitheciidae > Cheracebus > Cheracebus regulus. The sequence goes on from CAUYQU010055336.1 coordinate 18,124, forward strand.
TGATGGTTTCTTCACATTTAAATGTCAGTCAGTGATGACAAGCTTTCAGTATGTTTCCATATACTTTAATATCCCCAAGGTATATCCTATAAGTTTAATGGGGAAAGCAGTGGATTCTCCTGATGCTTGGAGCCACATTAATGTTTTATCAGTCCTTCTAAATATTCCAGAACAAAGAGCTGAAAGCCCACAGTGCCTGGCCTTGCATTTCCTTATCTCCAACTATAACTCATATTGTTCCTCCATTTCAACTAAGGGATAGCCTAAAATATTACTTTATTCAGAATCCTCCCATTCAAAATATTTACAGCTTTTTCAACATACCACCTTTTTCCATACCCACTCATCCAAACTTGGTCATGTTTCAAGATTTCCTCTCTTCATCTGGCCACTGCTGTATAATCTGCAGCAAGCAAAACCCCTAAACTGGCCATCTGTAAAATAAGGATCATACCAATGTGCCAGTAGGTCTGTTGAGAATATAAATGAAATCACACATAGGTAAAATATTTTGTCTCTAGAGAGTACTGGCTAATGACCAGGTAGGTAAGTAATTATACACATCTACAATCCCTTATCCAAAAGCCTTGTGGCCAGTGGTAATTCATAAAACATCCATAGCATGTTCTCGAAAGAAACCTATGGCTGAAAATGTGGCCACAATAAAATGTGTTCACATGAATTTCAGATCAGATTTTGTAGCCAAACTAGTTTGGCAATAGACAAGAAAAAGCTTGGTTTTCAGAGCCCTGTGGATTTCAGAATTGCAAACTTGTAGTGGCTTGCAAATTTTTGCTCGTACTCACTTAGCAGCTGGTCCCAACTGCCTTTACTTTTTACATAACTGGCAGAGAGACAAATTAGCAGGTGCACTTGAACCTGTACAGCAGCTACAACAGAACCTTGCACACTGGGCCTTCTGTAGAGCAACTGGATGCCTTGTAAATGAAGCAGGTGAGTGAGGATAGGCTGCCAAAGCCCAGATGTGGTCCCTCTGGAATCTCTCCCTCAGTCCTCTTACAGAAGGGAAAATCGAAGTCCAAAAATGGAAAAATGATTTGTCCAAGGTTCAACAACTTTAGACAGCTTTCTTGACAAGGTTGGATCCCTGTATCCTTTTCCTTCATGGCACTTAATGGCTTACATGTATTCATGGCTAGAGCCATGGGTTTAACCCTTGTCCAGTCAGTCCCTCTGGCCAGGGAAGTAGGATACTATTAGCTACCCTTTACCCAACTTGTCATTGCAGTTAGGCAAGTAGGTCTTCATAAGATGGCAGCTCCCTTTGGGTTTATTTGGCTACAACAGTTGGGGAAGAGGCATTCCCTCAAAAGGAAAATAGGCTAGTCACAGAGAAAGCCTTAGGCAAATAAAACAAGCCTATTGCAAATATCTACTGTTAAGTGATTGCTGTTACGAGCACTGCACTAATTATAAACCAACCAATCTTCACAATGTTATTACCCCCAATTTACAAATAAAACTGAGCTACCTAGAGAAATTGCAAGACTTGCTCTTTTCCAATGATCTGGATTTTATCCATTTTTCTAAATCAAGTCTTTGTGTTTAGGGAAGATGTGTGTTGTAAAGTAGAAAACGTGTTACTTGCAAACAACTTTTCTCCTAGGTTTTCCCCATAACTAAATTCTAGGAAAGAGAAATTCCCTCAGTTGTTGGAAAAAAGATGTTAGGCTCTGAGAATAGCAGGAATGTGAGCTTCATTCTCTAGAAAGACATCAGAGGAATGACTACGTGGAGTACAAAACAGGTTGGACTCTAGGCACTGGAACTTCCAGTAGTAGAAACTATTTACCAGGGCAGGTTTGCAATTTGTTGTACCATCTGCCTTCAAAGGACACCTTAGAGTTGGTCACTAAGGAGTTCTGCAGTGACCATCATGGACTGAAGACAAAGAGGGTCCCTCTTTTATCTTCTATGCACAGGCAATTCCCTTGGATCTTGTGTAACTTTAGCGAAGAACTGGGACTGAATTTCCTGGTAGGTGGCAAGATGGGAACTCAGATATAATTTGATTTAAAATAATATGTACTGTGACATTTCACACTCAAACATCATCTACTTTGCTGCTTGTTCTAGGCAGCTCCATGACTTCAGAGAAAAAGGTTTTACAGGAAGGTAAATTTATATTTTAAGCAAAGACTGTCTCATAAATACCACTGTCCAACAATGAAACTATCCTATGCTTGTTTCACCTTTAAAATGATACTAGGACTCACTTTAAAGGATTGTTTACAGGATTAAAATGTGTCACTAAGCAAGGTGCTAAGAAAAATATCTGTGGCATATAAAAATGGCTCAATAAATGTATTTTGACTGTGGTATAGCAGGCACTCTGTTTCATTGCTACACTTCAAATACTACCTTTTTGGAAAACTCTTGGAAACATAAGTTAGTCACCTCAAAAATGTTCCTGTTTTTATACTCGGGAAGGATCAAGGTTAAATGAAAGTATACCATTATGTTTTGTAAGTTAAAATGGTAATTGGGTTAAAACTTACTGGCTTACCTAAAATGCAGGACAATCAGCATTCTTGTATTGGTAGATCAAAATCAGCTTTAAAAACATTTAAGTTTGCAAACATACGTGCTTAGGTGTTCATTAGGTCATGGGATGGCCATGTGCAGCACTGGACTCTCAGCCCTAACATAGGCTGGCCATGAGCCTTTGGGGAAAAGTTCCGTTCACCTGACAACTCCGGTGAAGATGATTAGTTTCACTGACAGTGTTGTGGCCATTTTAAGTCTACTCTGTCACTTTTAGTGCCACAGCACTCTGAGAACCCCCAGTTTGATTCAGAGAGAAGCCGAACTCATAATTCTGACAGATGATGAAAACAGTAAGATAAGAAATCCAGGCCAGGCTCAGTGGCTCATGCCTGCAATTCCAGCACTTTGGGAGGCCAAGGCGGGCGGATCACTTGAGGTCAGGATTTTGAGACCAGCTTGGCCAACATGGGGAAACCCTGTCTCTATTAAAAATACAAAAATTAGCCGGACATGGTGGTATAAGCCTGTAGGCCCTGCTACTTGGGAGGCTGAGGCAAGAGAATCTCTTGAATCCAGGAGGCAGAAGTTGCAGTGAGCCGAGATTGAACCACTGCACTCCAGCCTGGGCAACAGACCAAGACTGTGTCTCAAAAAAAAAAACAAAAAGAAAATCCAAAGTGATAATGAAAAGTCTATTCGGCATCATCCTATAGTGGATTATCAAATTTTTAAATCTTAATTGAGGAAACATGTTTCAAATAATGTTCTGGCAACTATCAGGAACCTGTTTTCAATATAGGCCTCAAGTTTTAATTAAGTATTTAAGGTGGTTTCTTGAAAACAAGTAAATAAAATGCTTCATTTTAAAAAAGTTCCCAAAGTTCAAATGGTCTGAAGACATATTTAGGTAAAAGGAATTAAAAAAAAGAAACAGCTTTACTTTAAAAAAAGAAACAGACTTCTTACCTGTTAATTCTAATTCCTCAAGCAACTCAAATCCCTTTTCTATGAAAGAAGAAACAACTGTACTTTAGGACCTCTTCATTCTCACTCGTACAAAAGCAACCTCTATCACCTCCAGTCCTGTCCTTCCGTGATCCCTGCCTGACAGTCATCCATGCAGCATTCCCAGTGATCCTGTCATAGTGCAATCTGATCTGTAGTTGTTCAGCTTAGTTACTCTGGTAGCCGGTGGGCTATGTCTGGCTGGCAGATTTTTTATTTCAATGCCTTTGAGCAGGTATGCACCCCAAGCCCCACCACTCACTATAGTATTTATTAACTGCATTCATGTGGATTCATGTTTGGCCCTGTGAGATATCTGAATTTTCCAACCTCTGACCTACAGTATACAATCCAAATACTGCAACTGGTGTGATCTTTCTAAAATGCAAATAAGGTCAGGTTTCTGCCTTGCTATGCTCAAAAAAACAGACCAAAACCTCTGTCTTCATAGAGGTTAAAGTGCTATGGAGATGAAGCCAGGGAGAGAAGAGAACATGTGGTAAGGGCTGGGGAGCCTATTTCAGATAGGCTGGTTAAGGAAGACCCATAGAGATGAGGGCATGTACTGTAAGGATTTCGAGGAAACATGCACTCTAGTCAAGGAGTGGGACAGAGACCCTAGAAGGTGGGAGGGAGGGCTGTCCCCACCTATTTTCTCAGTCAAATCCTAGTTGTTTTTCAGGAATCAGCTCAAATGCCATTTTCCAAGGAAACCTTTCCTACCATTCCCAAGTGGAATGAAATTCCTCCTCCCATACATTCATACGCATATCTCAGCTAAACTTTTATAATTCTGTCATTATTTGTGGATGATGTCCTCAAAAATATTCATTGAAAAAAACTATCTGAAGGATAAACAGGCACATATGATAAAGCACTCTTGACGAAACCCCCTTATTGCTTTCTCTAACAAGGAAGGGATGGTATTTGGAATGTATTCTTCAGAAAGAAAGGGGTTTTGGAATCAAAGTCCAGGTTTACATTTCTCATGTGAATGAAGCTGAACAAATTCCTTAGCCTGGCTTAAGCCACCATTTATGCATCAGCAAAGTACTGGAAGGACCAAATATGAAAAGGCACAATTTAGCCCTAACTCGGTGAAAGCACATAGTTGGCCCTCAGTAAACACTGCTTTTCCTTCCTCTTAAACTGCTTTCCGTCATTTAGCTGCCAAAAACAGGTATTGCCACAAGAGGGCACCTTTAGCACAGCTGGAAAGGCATGGCTGCTTTGCCTCCTCAGATTAAATCAACCACTAGCTCATGCTTAAGTTTTAAATCCACAGTGGATGAATGTTGAATGAAAAATAACGTTTGACAAGTCTAGAGCGGTGATGAGTTTGGTACCGCCAAGTCTATTACAAAGAGAAATGAGAACCTAGCATGGTGGCGAACAGCAAAGGTGTTTGAAATCAGACTGATTGGGTTTGAATGCAGGTTCCCTGACCACACTGGGCAAACGTGCCTCTCTGAGCTTCATCTGTAGATGCCAGGCCTCTGCTAGAGAGAGGATGGGTACTGGCCCTAGTAAACTCTGTCTGGCTTGATGGATGGATGAAACAATGGATACATAGGCCCTCAAGTGATGAGAACTGTAGGAAAGAAGAACTGAAGGTATTTGGTAACCCCAGCTCTGTGCTTTCTTCTCTCAGCAGTGCCTCATCTATAGAGTTGCCCAATACTGAGAGCCTATGCTTTAAGAAAGCCAAGTGAGACAAGAAGCTATCAAAAAGATTAATTCTAATTTCAACAAATCAGAAAAAATCAGACTCTAAGAGGATTTTTTTAAGTTGATTAAAACACACGTGTTAAAAACAATCTCTTCAACAAATGGTGTTGGGAAAATGAAATATCCACACGCAAAAGAATAGGACCCTTTACGACATATACAGAAATTAACTCAAAATGTATTCAAGATCTAAATTTAGATGTAAAATTACAAAACTCACATTGGATTTGGCAGTATATCTTGGATATGCCATCAAAAGCTCAAGCAACAAAAGTCAAAGTCAACAGCTGGACTACATAAAAATTTAGAACTCTGCTGGGCATCAAAGTCAATGGATATAATCAACGGAGTGAAAAGGTAACCTGTGGAATGAGAGAAGGTATTTGCAAATAATATGTATATCTTATAAGAGGGCACGGCGGCTCATACCTGGAATCCTAGCATTTTGGGAGGCCCAGGCAGGCAGATTGCTTGAGCCCAGGAGTTTGAGACCAGCCTAAGCAGCAATGGCAAAACCGTCTCTACAAAAAATTAGCTGGGTGTGGTAGTGCGCACCTCTACTCTGCTACCCAGGAAGCTAGGGTAGGAGAATTCCTTGAGCCTGGGAAATTGAGGCTGCAGCGAGCTCTGATCATGCCACTGCAGTCTAGCCTGGGTGACAGAGTGAGACCCTGTGTTAAAAAAATATATATATATTTAACCCCTTTAGATATATATTTCTATCTCTACATATAGATATTTAACCCCTTCAGATATAGAAATGTATAAAGATGTATTTGTATACATATACAAATATCCTTTAGATATCCTATAGCTAAAGGAGTTCAATATGTATTTACAATATATACAGAAATAAAAAATGTATTCAAGATCTAAATTTAAGATGTAAAATTACAAAATTCTTAGAAATCAAGAGGAAAGCTGCTATATATTTAATTCTTTAGATATATATATCTAAGGGGGTTAAAATCCAGAATATAAAGAATTTTTACAACTCAACAACACCTCAAGCATATGAAAAGATGTTCAATATCACTAATCATTAGAAAAATACAAATTAAAACCAGAACGAGATTATCACCTCACATCCATTAGGATGGCTACAATCTGAAAAACAGAAAGTAACAAGTGTTGGTGAGGATGGGGAGAAACTGGAACCCTTGTGCACTCTTGGTGGGATTCTAAAATGGTGCAGCCATAATGGAAAACAGTCTGGTGGTTTCTCAAAAACATTAAAAATAGAATTACCATATGATACAGCAATTTCACTTCTGAGTACATACCTAAAAGAAGTGTAAATGGGATCTTGGCTGGGTATGTTGGGCATGCCTGTAATTCCAGCACTTTGGGAGGCCGAGGCAGGTGGATCACCTGAGGTCAGGAGTTCGAGACCAGCCTGACCAACATGGTGAAACCCCATCTCCACTAAAAATATAAAAATTAGGCAGGCGTGGGGGCACATGCCTGTAATCTCAGTTACTCCGGAGGCTGAGGCAGGAGAACAGCTTGAACCCGGGGGGCAGAGGTTGCAGTGAGCCGAGATGATGCCATTGCATTCCAGCCTGGGCAACAAGAGTGAAACTCCATCTAAAAAAAAAGTAGGATCTTGAAAAGTATTTGTATACCCATGTTCACAGCACGGTTATTGACAATAGCCAAGAGGTGGAAGCAACCCAAGTACCCATCAACAAAAGACTGGATAAACCAAATGGTATAAATACAATGGAATATTATTCAGCCTTAAAAAGGAAGACGATTCTGACACATATTACAACATGTAATAACATCAAGGACATTATTATATGTGAAATAAGCCAGTCACAAAAAGACAAATATGGTAGGACTCCACTTACATAAAATACCTAGAGTAGTCAAATTCATAGAAACATAAAGAATGGTGGTTACCAACAACTGAGGTGAGGGGAAAATGGTGAGTTTCTGTTTAACAGGTATAGAGTTTTAATTCTGCAAGGAAATGTTCTGGAGATTGGCTGAACAACAATGTGAATATATGTAACACTACTAAACTGTACACTTAAACATGGCGAAGATGGCATATTTCATGTATATTTTACCACAATCATTTTCTTTAAAAAAGGCTTAATATGCTGCTCCCTCTGACACACCTTAATGTGCTTCCACCTCTGTTGAGTCTGCTTGTACCTAAATGTCTCTACTTGATACGTAAAGCTACTCAGAAGCTTAGATACCTGATTATGCAGTTGAAATAGCCTGAAAACACCAAGATTTAGCATTTATTTCCTTCTCATTCACTACAAGTATGCCACAAGACACTGGATATCCAGTGCTATGTACTATTTATGCAAAGCATTTGTATAGAAAACAATTATTTTCTACATACAGGATCTCAATCAACAGAATGCCAACATCCAAAATATGGGCAGACTTCTGGCTCTGGATTATGCAGATACAAGGGAATTTTAACACTTGTTTTCAAGAAAAAGTATTTATTTTACATCATTACAAAAATATTTAGGCACATAATTTTCATGTTTATATCACCTGATTTACATACCTCAATTCCTCAGTACCTTTTAACACTAAAATGGTCATTTAGTAAATAGACTCCTAAATTAAAAAATACTGTGACAGGCTAACAACTGTAGACAAAAATCAGTTGATCCATCAGCATGAGAAAGGAAACACTTGTGAAAAAAATAATCTCTAAAAACATTTTTGTGAGACGATAAATCTAACCAGCAGATTTTCCTTAAAAATATATTTTCAAAGAACAAAGCTTTTAAAAAAAAAAAAACTACCACACTGTAAACTATCTCCTTATACCATGAAGCAGCATCCTGAAAGTAAGACCTAGAAGACTGGTTTAAAGAACAGTGATGGTGCCAGGGACTCACGATATATGACAACTGAGACAGACCTGAGAGCAGGGGCATCATGGAGTCGAGTGCTTTCAATTCAGAGAGGGGAAAAGGAATGGTAGCTTTTCCAGGAGCCATCCTAAGGTGAAAAACTGAGAAAGATTTAACTGAATTGTCATTCTAAAATGTAATTATCTTCCTTTAAGATAGAAAATAATTTTTCTAGCCAGACATGTGGCACACACCCGTAATCCCAGCACTTTGGGAAGCTGAGACAGAAGGAATACTTGAGGCCAGGAGTTCAAGACGAGCCGGGTAACACAGTGAGACCCTGTCTTTATTTAAAAAAAAAAAAAAAAAAAAAAGGGGGGGTGGGGGGCGGGGGGGAGAAAGAAAGAAATGAGCCAGGCATAATGTGGCACATGCCTATAGTCATAGCTACTTAGGAGGCTAAGGTAGGAGGATCACCTGAGCCTAGGAGTTTGAGACCATGGTGAGCTGCTGATTATTACACCATTACACTCCAGCCTGGATGGGTGACAAAGCAAGACCCTTCTCAAAAAAAAAAAAACGAGGGGGAAAAGGGATCAGAAAATAACTTTTCTTCATTAAAGGAAATGTACCATCACAATATAAAAGCAATTTTGTTCTTTTTTAAAAAATAGAATCACCTGCATCACATAATGGCCACAATTGTGTCCAGTAGATATTTTTTAAAAAGACAGTGAACAGAAACTGTTATCTAAGGATTCTAGAGGCAATGAGATACAGGGTCATGTTTTTCAGGATATACCATATTGCCCAGGCCTCTAGCATTTACAAAGCATAAATTAAGAATCCTGTTTTGCCTTGAGTCTCACCATGAAATAATGACATGGTAGCCACATTTGCTGAGTGCCCAATATGTACTAGGCATTGTGCTAAGTAGTTTCATATCCATTATCTCACTTATTCTGGATATTTTTCCCTCAAAGAGAAAAATCAATTACAGTCTTGTTCATAGAAAGAACCAAAATTACAGTTTTGGAAAAGCAAGACCATGTACAGTAGTGGAAGAGGCCTTAGGCTAAACAGAATTCTAAGAGCTGTGCTAAGAGCCAGAAGATTAATATGAATTATGAAAGTCATCTCAGATTAAAAAAATGCTTTAGCTCTGTGGGGCACCCCTAAAATCAGTGATACTGATAACTATGCAGGCAGCTCTTGTTTACAAAATCACTGACTCCTTTAATCTATCTCCTTTCTCCCACTCAAGGTCCAGGTTACCATGTCTGGCTAAATAATTACACACTCCTTGAGAGCAAGAACCATGCCTTATCTTTTTTCCAGTGCTTAGCAAAATGCTTGGCATACGACAGCTTACTTACTAAATCTTTGCTCACTGAAAGAGGCTGTAAAGCAAGGCAGGCCCCTTTCAAACCAATTCAGTGTGAAACTCCGCTGTCTATCCTTGAGGATCCTGCATCAGCTTTACTGACCAAAACCCTCCATAGATTCCTGATACAACAGGACTACCAAAAGCAAGTAAATGACCTTTTTTTTAAAACTAGGTACAAACTGGAGCCTATAAATGACTGACTTATAAAATCCACAGCCACATGGGGCAATTAAAACTCAATGGGACATGTTGGCAATGTATAGCCAGGCTAACTAGGGTTATTCCAATCCATTTAGCATTGATTAGATTAGAAGCAGATTGGTCAGAGGACTTCACTTACATTGAACAGGATCCACTAGTCATAGCACTTGTCTTTTGGAGACAAATTTGGAAGTCAGCTCATCTGTCTCAATGAGCAAATTAAGGATTTAACTCTGTATTGCCTCTGTTTCTCCCAGGAGGTAGTTAGCAGGACAAAGAATTTCTGCCTAGTAAATATCAACCATGAGACAAAATCCAGACATTCTGGGAGGTGCCACAGTACCAGGTAAATCACCAGTATAAAATACCATGCCTGCAGTAATCAAAATACAAACTCCAAAAGACTATTCTGTCTCTAGCGTGCACAGACTGCTCCATCTTGTATTGCTGGTTAGCAGCTGAAGGAGGCATCCAGGAAGCAGCACACAGGGCAGAAGCTGTGAGTTGCTGTACTGCTCTGGTCAGACAGGAGGTTCCGTATAAGCCAGGGCTCCCGAGGCACAGAAGCCTGTCACGGGCATTTAGTGAAGCTATAACTACACATGATTTTCTCAAATACTCCTAAGAGGTGACAGATCTCCTAGCGAACCTGACCCCCAAGAGGCAGTTCAACTCCCGGTGGGGCTCTAGCCCAACACCTGTTAAATACACCCAAAAGCCTTTCATGAAGAAATATTCTATAACAAAAATTATTCAAATTTTCCCCCTTCATGTTGCTGACAGAAGGAACAGAATCACTAAAAACAGCTCTCACTATGCCCTTTCACTGTACCTAGGCAAAACCAGGAAGTGTTGGCAACATTTACAGCCAGAAGCGCATTATCAACTAAGGTCAGCCTGGAAGTGAGATAAGGTTCCAGGACAGGGTAACCTGTCTCTCTGCTGATTTGCAAAGTATGCTCCTCTCTGACACCAAATTTAATCAACTGCTTGCTTTTTTGAAAGAGCTCAAGTGAACTCAGCTAGCATCTATTTCCTTACGCCCTCAGAGGGGAAGGGCAGTTAATCAAATGGCAGCATAGTTCAATAAAAAGGACATGAGTTTGATGTATTAGCAAGTCACCTTTCTCTGAGTTTTGTTTTCTCGTTGGTAAAATAGGGAGAGTAAGACCCATCTGACACAAGATAATGCCCTTTACTCCCAGTGGAATTTTCTCAGATCAGAAGATGCTAGAAAAAAGTGAGTCTAAGGCTCTTAATGGAGCTTGTAACTTGGGAGCTGGCCACAGGCATAATTCTAGGAACACAGCACCACGAGCCAGGCTTTAATGAAGACAAACCAAAGAGAAAGACAGGAACATGAAAATGATCTCAATATAAATTTTCAAATATAAAAAAATCAAAACCCTAATTGTTTAGATCAACAGAGTCCAGTGGATTCCAAAGCCAATGAAATAGACGCTAGTGTGTGCATTAGTACAAAGGTGCCTAATCTCTTGCACACTGCACAACTGGCCTGAGCAAACACACTAATCCCAAAAGTCAATGGGTATCTCTGAGTCAAGTCACAGAATTATATCTAAGTTAACACCTCCACACCCCAGATTACCCCATGAGGCAATTTAGGCAATTCCCATTCACAGCTGCTCTCCCAAAATGCAGCATTGGTTTTGAGAGAAGTTGGCAAGCTCAGTAAGTCAGCCAAGGAGCCTATGATGTAGGTGGGAATGCTGAAAGGAGGGAAGATTGCTCATTGCTCATGTTATTTAAGAAGGAAGATGATACCACTCTAACACTGAAACTGACAGAGAAAAACCAACCCTTGACAATACCAAGATGTCTAACCAGCCTTTCCCCTCAAACCAATACATTCAGAAATGTGGGACCTCATCATATTGATACAAAGGGCAACCAAACCCAAAGGAAGGAGGCATAGGAAAATAGACTTGCCTATATGACATTCTCACTCAGAGAGGGAGTCAATGTTGAGCTACATTGGTTTACAAAGTGCAGCTCTTTACTTGCACCTCATCTCCCATTGCATTTGGACTCATGCTGTTGCGGGGAAGGTAGGCAGGTACCTTTAATCCAATTTACAGATTTGCGGCTTTTGAGTACTACAACTTACTACTAGTGACATCTTCTGACTCGATTAACAGAGCTAAATTCTCAATCTTACCTCAGTCACTATGGCAGGAGTGAGATGTTTCAACTATCTACACAAACATCTCTGTATCCCCAGCATTTAGCACAATGCCTGGCACATATACTTAAAACATTTTAGTTGAATCAATAGATCAAATAGATGAATAAATGAGTAAAAGGCCTACTTCCTCATACCCTTCATTCTCCCCTTTCTACACAACAAAAAAGAACATATTTTCAAGGAATACACTCTGCTCATCCCATGAAGGGCAGGGAAGCCAACACAGATAGCAATACACTTCAAAGCCCCACATATTTTTATGGTGCCAAAGTTGTTTTCTTTGGCAAATGCAATGATGACATGATGAAGACAATGCAATCATAAGAAATGAGATTCAAAGAAGAGAAATTTCACATATTTGTCTGCATTTCCAGCAGAGGAAAGGCTCAACTGCCTCCAGATGCAGCAACAATTTGAATGATGAAGCTCCAGTTAGAAAACATTATATATGCAGCTCTCAGGGACACCTGGATATCAAATTATGGAATAAAATACTTTGAAAACACTGATGTTTCACCATCGGCATAGAAGAAAAATAAATTAAAAAGCCCAGTAAATTTTCCAGTCTGATATAAATTAATTCAAACAACGTATTTAAAATAGTCAATTATAAGTTTCTCTCATCATAAAATTTTAAAAGGCAGCAATCAATCCTCAGATTGTACAAGTGCAAAGGAATGGTATTTCCTCCATAATCAAGACACCTCAGTGTCTGTGTAGGAATTGCCAGTGTTCTGAGTTGATTAAAACTTAGGCCTACGTAGATGAAGCAATCCTCCGGTCACACTGCTCCTTTCCCCTTAACGTCCAGCTTGTTACTAGCCTCTGACTGTTTGCTCAGCTGCTCTTCAGTGAAAGTGATATAGGAATACACCAGGCTCCCAGCAATGCTGCAAAACAGAAAACCACCATTAGAGATGGAGGAAGAGAGGGTTTTAGGGTAAACACTCTACATGGTTAAAAAAAAAAAAAAAATTACACCAAAAAATTAGATAAGGGTAAAATTTAACAATGGAGAATTGTACAATTCACACAATGGAATACTATGCATCTATTAAAATGGTATAAAATAAAAACAGGTATTGACATATCAGATTTTATGAGACATCTTAAATTTTTAAGAGAAAATATCTCATAAAACATCAAGCATTGTCTAATCCCATTTTATTTAAATGAACATGAATATGTACATCAATATGCACTGGAATAGACAAAAGTCTGTAAGGAACACACCAAGAATATTAACAGTGGTTACAGCTGGATGCTAACATTACAGGTAAATTTTTACTTGTATTTTTGCATTTTGAAAAACAGGCATTAAGAGGAACCATCCCAAATTTGTAAGTTGAATATGCAGACCCTAGGAGATTCACAGAGCTGATTTTTTTCTGACTAAAAGCAAGTTCACAGTGGGGGACTTATCATCTGAGCCATCAGCATATGACAGGTGGTTGCTGGTACCCCTCACTTATCCATCACACCTACCACCAGGAGGGATCACTCTTTGGTGACTGATTACTCAGTCCATTCTCTGTGGGGACCTCAAACTCACCTAGGATACACAGCCTCCTGTCCTACTCACTAAGTGGAAAGTAGGCTGGAGGAACTCACAGATCCAATCACTCCTGGCCTGTCCTCCCTGGCTCTTCCACTGAAACTGCCACCCAAGACTCCCTTGGTTTCCAGCCAGCTGGGTGCCTGACCTGGGCTCAAATTCTTCTGCCCTGGGCTTGGCACTCATCTGTTGTCTGACCACTTGACTCATGAACTTGCTACTTATTTGAGATTAGTTCTGTTCTCCTCTGGGCTTTGACATCAGCCCCAGACTAGCTGCAGAAGGGTAAGAGATGCCAAGCTCTTGTTCCCACGAGGAAGAAAGCGGGATCAGGCACTGGTGCTTGTTCTTCACTGCACATGCTCACAGAATACTAGCCATTGTCTGAGACCCCAAACAACCCAAAATAAAGCCTTTTCCAATTTAACTTTCCCAACCAGATTCTTCCTTTTCCTCATCTGCACCTCACAGCACTTAAGAGCAAACAAATTATTAACGTCTACATGTTAAGCATTTCATATACATATCCTGTTTTTACAGTATTCCTGCAAGGTACAATATCCCTCCAAGGTGTCCATTTTATAGATGAGGAAAGTTCTAGAGTCATAAGGTACCTTGCTCAGGGTCACAAAGCATCCTAATGATGGATCCGAATAAAACCGAGGTCAGTCTTTCTGCACTCCAACTGCTGCCTCCCTTATGACCCCTGTACCACTGGATATTAGTTATACATCCTCATTTTGTCCTTATCATCTTGTTAATTTCCCATGGCCTTATTCTTTCAGCTGTACAGAGTCTCTGGCAATTGGCCTGGCTCTTTTTAGCAACACAATAGGTAACTGCTGAACTGAGTATCCCCTATCACCCCACTAAGAAAGGGGCCTCATGAACTTTAAGAGTAAGACCAGATGATTCTTACGCTAATGTTCATAGAGCTTCATCTTTTTCTTCATCTAGCAGCTTTTTCCCATTTAAATTTTTTGGAATTTGATGACTCTCCTAGAGGTTCACATGTATGTCCCTTCACATGACAGTCAATTTCCCTTTGCCTCCAAACCCACCCCAAAACAAAGTAGAAGGGCTGCCTCTCCTTTCTTTCATCCTGCTTTTCTCTAGCTTCCCCTTCCCAGAACAACCTGAAAAACAAAAATGCTTTCTTATTTTTCCTGTTAAGACAATCTTTGTTAAGACAACCTTTGATGTTCATATTAAGCCTATTTAAACTGGTTAGGAATACTGGGGAAGCACAGGATAGAAGAAAACAAAGAATGTCCTAGAATTTATTCCAGGCATAGCCTTAATGATAATGCCAGACCCTATACTCCCAGCATAGTTAGTGTATTGAAAAAACACTGACTCTACAGTTAGGTCTTGGTTCAAATCCTGAATACACTATAGGTTGAGTATCTCTTATCTAAAATGCTTGGAACTAGAAGTGTTTCTGATTTCAAATTTTGGAATATCTGCATTATATTTACCAGCTGAGCATCCAAATCCCAAATCTGAAATATTCCAACGAGCATTTCCTTTGAGCGTCTGTCAGCATTCAAAAATTCCAGATTTTGGAGCATTCTGGATTTTAGATGTTCAACCTGCACTAGCTATGTGACCCTGGGCAAGTTAATTAATCTCTCTGAGATTCCATTTCTGTATTAATCAAATAATAATAATATTATCTATCTAAGCTTGTCTATGGATTAAATGAGATTATATAAATAATCTTCTCTTCATTCTCTTCTCCCCTCCCTTCCCTATCAGCCCTGACACTCACAGACCAGAGGGGAGATATACTGCTGACAAAAGGTAAGCTGCTATAATAATAAACATCATACTCCATTTAAACTAAAAATACCATAAATGGTGGCTTATAAACAACAGAAAATTATTTCTCACAGTCCTAGAGGCTGGGGAGTTGAAGATCAAGGCAGATTTAATGTCTAGAGAGGGATCTCTTTCTGGTTCATGAACAGTACCTTCTCATCATGCTCTGGGATATCTTACGTAAGGGCACTAATCTCATTCATGAGGGTGCCAACTCCATGACCTAATCATCTCCCACAGCCCTACCTCCTAATACCATCACTCTGGGAGTTGAGAGCTCGACAAATGAATTTTGGAGGAATACAAACATTCAGACCATAGAGCAAGGAGACATAGCACTATGAAAGAGGGGGCACACTACTGCCACATGGTTGTAACTTGAGGCAACAATAAAATATTTTTCATTTCATCTTTATTACTGACTTGATCATTATCAAATATAAATATTCAGAAAGGGCAATGCATGAACCACCTGAAGAGAATGGAATATTCATCAACGAGATTACTATGCATTATGAAGTGATGAATAAATGCTTTGGAAAGGAACTATGAGTTGCTCTCTAGCAGCTTTGGGGAAGGGGGAAATTGGGGGGAAGAGAAAGGGAAAATGAAGAAAAGCCCAGATTTGAAGGGGTGAAGAGTTATATCTAAATTTTTATACATCACTACCAAATTATTCTAAATCAGGATCTTCTACTACTTCAAACAGAGACCCTTTCACTAATCTATTGGCCTCATAAATACTCACATTAAATCTGATATCTTCTAGTACTCTCAAATTGGTGTTAATATATTAGATCATCCTAAATATTCATTTTTTAAAAGAAGAACCCCTGGTATTAGAACTGGTCAACAAGATTTTTCATTTAAAAAATTAAAACATGCATATTAAAAATAAGGTACAATCATTACACAAGCCTAGGTTTATGCCTTTTAAAAAATTTTCAAGCAATTTTCCATCTGTCTAGTCTTCAAACCATAGCACTACCAGCTTTTTTTTTTTTTTTTTGAGACAGAGTCTCACTCTGTTGCCAGGCTGGAGTGCAGTGGCACAGTCTTGGCTCACTGCAACCTCCACCTCTTGGGTTCAAGCGATTCTCCTGCCTCAGCCTCCCAAATAGCTGGGACTACAGGCGCTTGCCATCACGCCCAGCTACTTTTTACTGGAGACAGGGTTTCACCACGTTGGCCAGGATGGTCTCCATCTCTTGACCTTGTGATCCATCCGCCTTGGCCTCCCAAACTGGCACTGCCAACTCTTAATTCACAGAGACCTGCTGTGGCAGACATAGCTGGGAGACAACCAGAAGAAAAAGACAAAGCTACAGTTCCTGAGACAGGGACCTTGTTAGAATACTGCAAATCCGACTGGAATGTGCCAAACTGCTTCCAATCTACTGACTCTACTAAATCTACTTCATCTGCTCTGATCCACTTTTGATCTTCAAAAGCAATGCAAACACAGTCTACTTCTCCTAGACTTACAGTCATGGACATATTCATTAGCTCCCAACAGTTAGATATCCATTCAAAAAATATAGACTACAAATGCTTTCAATATAGCAACCTCATGGCCAGGAAACAAGAGTCCTAATAGTCCAGGCTATTTCCATCATATCTCATCACTGACATGTTTGTTCATGTGTCTAGGCAGGTAGCTCTGCCTCCCAGATTAGACTCTACTTTCTATATGTCAAATAAGCCAATCTACATCAAAAGCTATGAACCAAGAGTTTGACTTGTACTGCTATTTCCTAACAAACAAAATTCCTGCCAAATAATTGAAATCAGGTTTCTGGGTACATTCATCCTACAATGACCAAAGACACCCATCTTCACTCCCCATACAGCAACTCTTAGGGAGCCTTTTCCCATCTTCTTTCTCACCAGCCAAATACAGCAGAGCTGTACTGCCTCTGTAACTACTACCTTTCCAAATTTTCCAATCTGAACAGAGAGAAACACAAAGGTGTCATAGTGTTGAATAAAGAGAATCTAACTTGCACTCTGCCACTTACAAAGCTCTATGATGTGGGGCAAGTTACCTAGCTCCTCAGAGCTTCAGTTCCCTCATACTGTGAAATGGAGACTATAATACCATCCTTATAGGATTGAAGTAGAAATTACATTACATAATTTAATTATATGACAATATGTTATATATAATATTAACATGTTATGTTATACATGTTATATGTTATATATTTACATTATGTTATATGTATATTAGCATATTATGTTAAATTATATACTTAAATTATATGAGACAATAGATCATTTGACAATGTTAAGTAGCATGCAGTGGCCAGCCAACAGGGATAAAACAGCAGTACAAGTCAAACTCTTGGTCAAAATGCTAAAGTACACCAGGGGCTGATATCAATGAACAGTAAAAAGATGAAAGGGGTTTTGGCAATTGCTGCTTCTCTTCATCCTCATGGCTGCAATACCCCATTCACCCAGAAAACCAAGGAGTCCAAAGTACAACAAGACTTTCCTGTTTTTGATCATCCCAACTAGGTCTTAATTGTATGGCAAGTAAGTAAGTTTTGACCCAACCTCTACCAGATATCTGCAGTCTATTAGTGTCTCTCAGAATGTCTTCCTAGTTGGGCACTCATTCTTCCTGTTATGAGACATTTGAGATGCACTTCACACTTGGTTACTAACCTACTTTTCCAGAGTTACCCTTGTGAAATCCCTCTTAATCTAACCACAGTGGAGAGCCTACTGGCCACTCTCCCCAGTCCTCATCCAACACCTGCATTTTCACCTTCATGCTTTTGCTTGGTCAGGGTAAATTTCCTTGAGAAGGTAACATCTGAGCAAAATCTTATAGGCATAAAAGAGTCAGCCATGCAAATAATCCGGCAGTATATTCCAGGCAGGGAAAATATTCAGTCCAAAAGTCCTAAAGAGGGAGCATGCCAAATATCCTAGAGGAACAGCAAGGAGGTCTACACAGATGAAGTAGAGTAAGGGAGAAGAAGAGAAGCAGTGGCCAAAGTTGGAGAGGCCAACGGGCTAGATCTAGTGGGGCCTTGTAAGAACTTTGGAACTTCAATAGTCATGGATGAGGAGTATGGGAGCATTAAAAGAATGATATATTCAGACTTACCTTTTACAAAGAATGCACTGCCTACTCTGTTGAGAACTGATGGGAAGAGAGGGAGGTGGATGAGTCAAACCAGGCATAAAAGTGTGTAAGACTAGGGCAATAATCTAGGCATGCTGGTAGCTTAGATGAGGATGAAAGCAATGCTGATAGTGAGAAGAGATCTTCTGTTGGATAGTTTCTGAAGGTAAAGCCCATAAAATTTGCTAACACACTGGATATTAGATATGAGATAGAAAAGTCAAAGATAACACCAAGATTTTTAAATGGAGTAGCTAGAAGGATGGGGTCTCCATCAACTAAGATGACAAAGACTATGAGTAGTGCAGACTTTGAAGGAAATAAAAAGAGTTCAGATTAAGACATGTCAGCAGGAGATGTCATGTGTTCTGCTAGCTAGGCAAGTCTGACTGGAGAACAGAGGTCTGGCCCAAGCAGAAATTTGATCATTTTCAGCCATGTAAACAATATTTAAAACCATAGGATTCAAAATTCAAGAACTGAAAAAGATCTTTCAAACAACACAAGTAACCCCCTCTTCACTGATGAAGACATGTAAGGTCTAAAGAAAGGTAGTAACATGTCTGAGGTCAGGCACACATAAAACAATTGTTTGTTATTCTTCTTTAGCCCTATATTTCTTGAGAACGTTGCACTAGCAACTAGCATAATAATTAGAGTGCTTTCAAGGCTAAATAAAGTGAGTTCAACTTCTAGAAAAAATTCCCCAAATACTCTGCATGGAATATAGAAGCATTTTTTCTCCCTGTAACTTTTTTTTCTTTTCTTTTTTTAGGCCGGAATGCAATGCAATCACAGCTCACTGCAGCCTTGGCCTCCTGGGCTTAAGTGATCCTCTCGTCTCAGCCTCTCAAGTAGCTGAGACTACAGGCATGCACCACTATGCCCAGGTAATACTGGTATTTTTTTTGTAGAGATGGGGTTTTGCAATGTTGCCCAGACTGGTCTCAAACTCCTGGGCTCAAGCAATCTGTCCACCTCAGTCTCCCAAAGTGTTGAGATTATAGGTATAAGCCACCATGCCTGATGTCTCCCCACTTCTTGAAAAGCATTATGTAGAGACATTAAAGACGTAGCACAGAGAAGGCACTCCACAAATGTTATTAATGAATAAAATTTCCATCAATATAGTAGCCTAACCTTATTGTGACACTATTTGAATATCCAATCCCCAGTTTTCAATTTAATTAAATACTTTTACTTACCTAATATTTAAGCCAATGAAGTTTGTCCATGTGAAAATATAATCTCCACCAAAAACCATCCCAATATAAGTTATTAATATATTCTAAAAATAAAAATAGTAATACACTGTTACATAGGTTTAACCGAGTTTCTTAAATATATATAAAACTCATCCAAATATCTATCCTTAAAATACAAAAGCAAATAAAAGACAACGAAAATCCACCAACCCTAATAAGAGTACAGTATAAGGGAGAACACTATTAAGGAATCAGTGACATTAGCTTCTTCCCAATCTATTTCTCCAGAAGATAAATGCTTTTGCCAGTACTGAAGAAAACTATCAACAGAATGGGAGAAAATATCCACAAACTATGCACTGGACAAAGGTTTAATATCTGGAATTGATAAGCAACCTAATTCAACAAACAAAATACAAATAACCCCATTAAAAGATGAACAGACATTTCTCAAAAGAAAATATACATGCAGCAAATAAATATAAGAAAAAGGCTCATCACTAATCATCAGAGAAATACAAATCAAAACCACAATGTGATACCATCTCACATCAGTCAGGATGGCTATTATTAAAAAGTCAAAAAACAACAGATGTTGGCAAAGTTGGGGAGCAAAGGGAATGCTTATTTTTACACTGTTAGGGGGAATGTAAAGTTAGTTAAGCCCCTGTGGAAAGCAGTGTGGACATTTATCAAAGAGCTTAAAACAGAACTACCATCTGACTCACCAATCCCACTATTGAGTTATATCCCCAAAGGAAAATAAATTGTTCTACCAAAGAGACACATGTACTCTTATGTTTGCTGCAACATTATTCCCAACAGCCAAGACATGCAATCAACCGAGATGCCCATTAATGATGGACTGTGGTACATATATATCATAGAATACTATGTAGTCATAAAACAGAACAAAATCATGTCCTTTGCAGCAACATGGATGCAGCAGGAGGCCATATCCTAAGCAAACTAACGTAGGAACAGAAAACCAAACACCACATGCTCTCACTTGTAAGTGAGAGCTAAACACTGAATGAATGTACATGGATACAAAAACAGGAGCAACAGATACTGGGGGCTGCTTGAGGTGGGAGGACAAAAGAGGGGTGCATGTAGGGAGACTACCTGTTGAGTACTATGCTTGCTACCTAGGTGACAGGATCATTTGTACACTAGGTTTCAGTGACACATAATTGACCCATATAATAAACCTGCACATGCACCCCCAGAACCTAAAGTATCTTTGACTCTTCTTCTAAAATGGAAAAAAGGGAATGTTGGGGACTTTACCAATATAACGACTGTTTTTAGAGGAATCTTCCTTGATATCTTAACAAAACACATGAGAAATCAGCTCAAGGTATTATACCTAAAATTACTTCTCCTGACACTCACAGGTGCAAACATCTTCTGGCTCCCTTTTAATGATTCTAAGACCACAAAAACAAAAAATAAGTTTCTAAACTTTAAACTAGAGGCTGAATATCCCTTATCAGGTCCCAAATGCTTGAGACTAGAAGTATTTCAGATTTTGTAATATTTCCATTACACTTACCAGCTAAGTATCTCAAATCCAAAAATCCAAATCTTCAATGATTATTTCCCTTGAATATCATGTTGGCATTCAAAAAGTTTTAGACTCTGGAGCAAGCATTTTGGATTTCAGATTTGGGGTTGCAGGAAATCAAAATATTTTACTCCCAAATATATTTCTTTAACATACAGTAATTTTTTTTTTTTTTTTTTTTTTTGAGATGGAGTCTCACTCTGTTGCCAGGCTGGAGTGCAGTGACGCAATCTTGGCTCATTGCAACCTCTGCCTCCTGGTTCAAGCGATTCTTCTTCCTCAGCCTCCTGAGTAGCTAGGACTATGGGAGCGCATCACCACGCCCTTCTAATTTTTGTGCTTTTAGTAGAGACAGGGTTTCACCATGTTGGCCAGGATGGTCTCGATCTCCTGACCACAGGATCCACCTGCTTCGGCCTACCAAAGTGCTGGGATTATAGGTGTGAGCCACCGCACCTGGCCAACATACAGTAATTAAGATGGTTGTCAGAAAGCCAGTAAACAGAAGTAGCTCTGTAAAGCTGTCTTTTGTGAGAGAAATTTACATTTGTAAAAAGTCTACACTAACTGTAGTCAGGCCTTCCCTTGTCCAGATCTAGGAAACATTAACTGAGAGTCTGACACCTTTAATGGTCTAAAAAACCATCTATCATCTATTCTTTCTAAGGGCTGCTACCTGTGAGGTTGCATCTGTATAACAAGATCACTTTTGCTAGCCAAGCCTCCTCTTCTCTCCCTTCTATAACCTATTTTGTCCAGTCTAAGCCCCCATTCTTTCTGTAACTTCAAGATAGTATATAAGCTTCTATGACCCCTAGGGGGTTAGGCAGTCACTCTGCAATATTCTCTATATACATATTAATAAATAAGATACATTTTTCTTTTACTAGTCTGTCCTTGGTGAGCTGATTTTTTTTTAATTGTATTTTGGGTTCTGGTGTATATGTGCACATCCTGTATCCTGCAGGACTGCTGCATAGGTACATACATGTCATGGTGGTTTGCTGTCTCCATCCCCCCACCCCACCCTCAATCGCCTACATCAGGCATTTCTCCCGGTGTTATCCCTCCCCATCCTCCCTACTCACCCCCCCACTTCCGCCCCTCCACTCCCACACCTAGCCCAGTGAATGCTGTTCTCTTCCCTGTGCTCAAGTGTTCTCATTGTTCATCACCCGCCTATGAGAGAAAACATGCAGTGTTTGGTTTTCTGTTCTTGTGTCAGTTTGCTAAGAATGATGGTTTCTAGATTCATCCATGTCTCTCCAAAGGACACAAACTCATCATTTTTTATGGCTGCACAGTATTCCATGGTATATATGTGCCACATTTTCTTTGTCCAGTCTATCATTGATGGGCATTTGGGTTGGTTCCAGGTCTTTGCTATCATAAACAGCGCTGCAATGAACATACGTGTGAATGTGTCTTTACAATAGAGCAATTTATAATCCTTTGGGTATACACCCAGTAATAGGATTCCTGGGTCAAATGGAATTTCTATTTCTAGATCCTTGAGGAATCACCACACTGTCTTCCATAATGTTGAACTAATTTACACTCCCACCAACAGTGTAAAAGTGTTCCTTCTTCTCCACATCTTTTCCAGCATCTGCTGTTTCCAGATTTTTTAATGATCGCCATTCTAACCAGCAAGACATGGTATCCTCAATGTGGTTTTGATTTGTATTTCTCTAATGACCAACGATGATGAGCATTTTTTCATATGTTTGTTGGCCTCATATATGTCTTCTTTTGAAAAGTGTCTGTTCATATCCTTTGCCCACTTTGAATGGGTTTGTTTTTTTCTTGTAAATCTGTTTTAGTTCTTTGTAGATTCTGGATTTTAGCCCTTTGTCAGATGGGTAGATTACAAAAATTTTTTCCCATTCTATTGGTTGCTGGTTCACTCTAATGATTGTTTCTTTTGCTGTGCAGAAGCTCTTAAGTTTAATTAGATCCCATTTGTCTATTTTGGCTTTTGTTGCTGTTGCTTTTGGTGTTTCAGTCATGAAGTCCTTGCCTGTGCTATGTCCTGGACAGTGTTGCCTAGGTTTTCTTCTAGGGTTTTTATGGTGTTAGTTCTTATGTTTAAATCTTTAATCCATCTGGAGTTAATTTTTGTATAAGGTGTATGGAAGGGGTCCAGTTTCAGCTACCTGCATGTGGCTAGCCAGTTTTCCCAACATCATTTATTAAACAGGGAATCCTATCCCCATTGCTTGATTTTGTTTGGTTTGCCAAAGACCAGATAGTTGTAGATGTGTGGCATTGTTTCTGAGGCCTCTGTTCTGTTCCATTGGTCTATATCTCTGTTTTGGTACCAGTACCATGCTGTTTTGATTACTGTAGTCTTGAAGTATAGTTTGAAGTCAGGTAGGGGGACGCCTCCAGCTTTGTTCTTTTTGCTTAGGACTGTCTTGGCTATGTGGGCTCTCTTTTGGTTCTACATGAAGTTTAAAGTGGTTTATT
The DNA here is from genome assembly GCA_963574635.1 of Cheracebus regulus. Classification (NCBI taxonomy): domain Eukaryota; kingdom Metazoa; phylum Chordata; class Mammalia; order Primates; family Pitheciidae; genus Cheracebus; species Cheracebus regulus. The sequence goes on from CAUYQU010055336.1 coordinate 41,743, forward strand.
TTTTTTTTTTTCCATTTCTGTGAAGAAAGTCAATGGTAACTTGATGGGGATAGCACTGACTCTATAAATTACTTTGGGCAGTATGGCCATTTTCACAATATTGACTCTTCCTATCCATGAGCATGGAATGTTTTTCCATATGTTTGTGTCCTCTTATTTTAATTAAAGGCTATTTTTTGAG
>CAUYQU010055343.1:0-44483 GCA_963574635.1 Cheracebus regulus
CTTCTTGTCAGATCAAATTGGTTTGATGTCATCAATATAATAGAACAGCTAACATTGGGTAGAATGTCAAGATGATCATGTCCCTATGACTATGTTCTTATAAAACACAAGACATAAAATAGCTTTGGGGCAATACGTTGAATGTGAACTGCTATATCTGCTATATGAATGCAAATTGCTTTTTTCTTTTCTCTTGTTTGGGGTAGAGAAGAAAGTATTTGCCACAAGATCAATTGCCATATACCACAAGATAGAGGATGTCGATTTGCTCTAGTGACGACACATTTAGCATGACAGGTGTGATTGAGACTGCTCTCGGGTGAAGTTTTCATTAGTTTACTGTCACTTGCCACATTTCATCTGTTTTCTAAGGTCCAGAGAGGTGACTTGAATGGAGTGATGGGAAATATCATCACTGAATCCAGTAAGTTTGATAGTGGCACTAATCTCTGCAATGCTATTCCTCCTGAGCTGTTCTATTGCTTCTGATATACTACTTTGGCCAAGGCAAAGTGGGTGCAGTGATCAGTTACAGAAACTTCTGCTTGGCCCTTCCTACATCATAATTATTACTCCACTGATCAGAGGGGCAATGTGAGTTTGGTCAGCTAGAAAATATATTTACTCAGATTATACACTAGGGACCAGGTAAATAACCACAGGATTAAACCATTGTAAATAATCACAGAGTGGAACCATTTAGATAGACTTGGTTCTAAACTACATTTATGACCTGACCTTTATAAGCATTCCATTTGGTCAGAAGATCTTAAAAGTATTTTAAGCCCCCTAATCTTGGTGTCATCAAATCATGTTTTTCATTGTACTTAAAATTCTGGCTATTCTCACCAACCCTGTACATGTAGTTACTGGGTAAATAGCCAGGGATATGTGTTTGGTGGGCGGATTGATAAAATATTTACTATTTATTTGCAGAAGAGCTAACCTTGGTATATCTGTGGAATGTGTGGTTTTGGAAAGAAGTACCTGCAGTGAATTCATGATAACAGAAAGAAAGGCATGAGAAATAGATACAGAAAATGTATTATGATTAATGTTATGTGTCAACGTGATTGGGCCACAGAGTGCCTAGACATAAGGATACACATTGTTTTGGGTACATCTATGAGGATGTTTCTGGATTAAATTACCATTTGAATTAGTAGAATGAAGGCAGATTGCTGTCCCGATGTGTGTGCACTCCATTTAATCTGTTGAAGGCACAAATAAAACAAAAAGGCTGACCCTACTCTGAGAAAAAGGACACTTTTGTTTGCCTAACTGCCTTCAGATGGACATTTTGTTCCTGCCTTTGGACTTAAACAGGAACTGGCTATTCCTGCATCTCTAGCCTGTGGGCCTACACACAGGAACTGTGCCATAACTTCTGGTTTTCAGGCCTTTGGACTCAGCCTGGAGCTACACCATCAGCTCTCCTGGGTCTCCAGATTGCTGACTGAAGATCTTAGACTTGTCAATCTTCATCATCACATGAGCCAATTTATTACAATATCACACACACACACACACACACACACACACACACACACACACACACACACACACACACACAGGTTCTGTTCCTCTGGAGAACCCCAACCAACATAGCAGAAAAACTGGTAGGTTTGGTAGAAAGAAAGTAGGGAAATCCTCTTCCAGTTGTATTTGTATCTTCAGTGAAGAGTAAAGGGAGTTTATCAGCTGAGAATCAGGATGAGGGGATATTACTCTAATAAGTACAGGCTTGTTGTTTGCATTTAAAAGAATGGTTGAGGTGACATGGCTGCTTGGTGAAAGCCAGAGTTACTATATTTTGGCTGCTGGGTTATCCTGAAGCCCAAGGGAAGGAGATGGATTATGTTTAGTCAGCTCTCAAGATTTTACAGTTTAAAACATAATTTGATATTTGTTATCTTGTTCATGCCAGTTTGATAATATCTCCATTTTTTTTCAAATGAGAAAAATAATTTTCAGGGACCTTTAATTAAATTCAACAATACTGGTAGGCCTGCCTTAATTTATGTTCTCTACCAATTACTGGCCTTGCTAAACCCATATAAAATGGCACATTGTGACCTAGGCACTGGATCACGCTGAACTCTATACTGTTATACCTGTTTCTCTTGTGTTGGAAAAGTTCACCATTATTTTCTCAGTTGCTTAAGGTAAATGTTGTATACTGCCATTCTTGGTTCCTCTCTTTCTCTTTCTCCCACATGTAGTCCAGTAGCAAGTTTGGCTGACTCTATGTCCTATAAATATCCTAAACCCATCCACTTCCATTTTCATATATTTTTGGTCCAAGTAACCTTAAGTCTATGACCTGAATTTCTATAGTAATCTGCTCCCTATTCATTCTCCTATTCTTGATCAATCAATCCTTTCTCCACTCAGCAGTCAAAATAGTCTCTTAAAAAATACAAATTATAGACCGGGTGCAGTGGCTCATGCCTGTGATCCCAGCACTTTGGGAGCCCGAGGTGGGTTGGATCACCTGAGGTCAGGAGTTCAAGACCAGCCTAGCCAACATGATGAAACCCCATTTCTACTAAAAATGCAAAAATTAGCTGGGTGTGGTGGCGGGTGTCTGTAATTCCAGCTACTAGGGAGGCTGAGGCAGGAGAATCGCTTGGAAGCAGAAGTTGGAGGTTGCAGTAAGCCAAGATTGCACCACTGAACTCTAGCCTGGGTGACAGAGTGAGACTCTGTCTCAAAAAAAAAAAGAAATTATATTATGTCATTCCTTTGCATAAGATTTACAGTCCTTTCCCATCACATATAAAGTCCATTTGGAATGCTTTCACTGACTTTCTTAACTGGCTAGCTCATGTCCTGTTCTGATTTTCCTCCATGACAGTTACCCAGGGCCCGTCAGTCACAGCACTGTTGTATCTGCTCCTTGGCCATGCAAAAATACTCTTGCCTTAGCTTTCTCTGTTTCCTCCTCCTTACTCTTGCATGACTTTGTCTAATCATGCAAATATCAGCTTAAATGTCTGCACATTAATGTGGGTTTTCCTGACCACTCAACATAAAATACCCATCCAGGCACCTGCTATCAATCTTTACTGGATCTTTATGGAGAAAGTCTCAAAATGCTAATTAAGGTTTGACTGGAGAAGGGTATGTTCAGAGGTGTGACAGATAAATGCTAGGGCAGGTCTGTTCAGTGGAGCAAAGATAAAAAACTCTACAGCAGGTAGTTTACTGAAAAAAATGATTCCTGTCCCCAGAGACCTTTGGAGAACAACTATGTTAAAAAAGAGAAGACAGTGAGTAAATGTGAGCCTTGGGATAGAAGAAGAGAAACATATGTAGATTTTATGAGTATTGCTAACAGGATAAACATTTTCTACATGAATTACAGTGTTTAAGACAATCTTTAGGGTAAAAAATGACTTGCAATTTTGCACTTACTTAATAACTTTATTGCTTGATAAGCTTTGCTATCTGAATAGTACATTGGGCAGAAAGATAAATTGGTATAAAAAGGATGTTATGAGCACTACTAATAAGATATTTTTAAGCTGATGTTAAAATTTTCTTAAATATTGATCGAACTGTAAAACAGTAAAAAAATTAGTATTACTCAAACTAATACTAGCCGCATGGCTTAAGTTGATTACAATACAGTGTAACTGTAACAGTAGTCAATTATTTATGAATCAGTGGAAACATCTGGAAGCTTGACCTCTTTTTTACATTAAAAGGACTTGGAGCATTTGCTGTATTTCACTATTAGTGCCACTTCAGTTATTACATGCTCTGCCAATGTTTTATATAACTGGACTGATTTCCTTCTGACTCATAAGGTCAGTTGGCTGTGAAGGGATTGAGTTTTCTAGGCACTGCCTCCTGCCTCTATCTCTTTATTGATATAGCACCCTGCTACCTGTGCTTACACACAGTAGAAAATGTATTACTCTGGCACTACATAGTACATTATGTAAACATCAGAAACAGAAGCTAATTTATTTTTCTGTGTCAACGTTATATTCATGTTCTTTAGTACTTCTAATCCTTTCCTTTTCTGATATCCGCATATATGTGTGTATATATATACACACATATAACTAAATTTTCCTCATTTGTATATAAAAAATAAAATTACCCTACCCACAGGTAGAATTTATTTCAGCTAGTTAAGAAAGAATGTTTCTGTTTTATATCAAAGATATTTCCTGTGTACTTTGCATAGAAAGTAGAGATGGGAAAAGTGTATGTTCAAGAACTAATGACATATGGACTCAAATATATGCAAACATAGATATATCTGCATAGCTGAATATGCAAGTCTATCTCTGATAAAACAAAAACCACATAACTAAGTGGACATATCCTACTTAGGTGGATAATCCCAAATTGCAGACACGTTATTTGTATTCAGCTTTGTTGCCAGGCTTCCATCCTAATTCATTTTGCTTAGGCTTATTTTCATTCATGGAATATTTATTGTTCATTTTCCATGTATCTGACATGATACTAGATACTGGAGATCAACGTGATGAATAAGAGATCATTTCTGGTTCTAATGGGTTTGTATCTTTTCATGTGGTCTGAACATGGAGCAGCACACACCAGAGTGAAATGATTAAATATTTTAAATAAATAAAAACTTAAATGAGAGATAAGAGTCACTGTTCGGAAATGAAAAACAAACACAAACAAACAATCAAAACAAAATGCCAGTTTAGTAATTAACCTAATTATTTCCCAAATCCCCTATATTGTCTTAAATCAGGATGGGACAATATCAATATTGAAATAACTGAGGTGAAATAACAGAGCAAGTGATGTGAGTCCCTAGAAGGGGCCATGTAAGAAACTCATTTGGAAAATGAATCTTTTGTATTTTAATAGAAAACAAATGCTTGGGAAGATATAAAGCCCTTAAGCGTGGGCATGGAAATCTGCAAGCATTGGAGAGGACATAGCACACTTTGCCCCCTGAAACAGCAGGGAAGTGTAATATCTAGAGCTTGTCTCACTCCTTAGACAACCCTAGAGCTTTCTGTGCTCTGGTGCTATGCTTTGTGCCACTTTATTCCATTGCTCTCGCAACTCACAATTGGATCAGCAATTTGACCGCAAAAATATCTTAGAAGGTTACGAAGTATCCTGGCCCTAGAGTTCTAACAAGCAAACATTCCCTAAACTAAGTGTGATTGATTGACTGACCCAACACACCAACTTCCTTGAGAATGTCTGAGTATGAGATATAAAGATAGAGGCCACAGCTGGCAAGAGTAAAGTTTTGAGGTTGGAACAAGCCAGTGGAGTGCTTGTGATTAGAAGACAGACGCAGTAAAATCTGGTAGGTGGTAGAGCTCCCACCTCAAGTAAGAGGCATAAAATTGAAAAAAAGGTAGTTGGACTAAGGTTGCTGGGTAGAAGCAGCAGTAGAAGCAAATATAGAAAACAGCTGAGTCACCTTAACTGTGGAACTCTGAAGTAGTGAGCAAGGAATGCCTGCTTCCCAAGGGGCTAAACTTCAGTCATCCATCCCCTAAGCAGGTGGTAACCCCTTTCATTATGAAATACCACACTTGCTGTTTCCATAGAAGGAGAGGAAACACCTCATATCACTTTCCTCGTAGCAGGCCCACTTAAGAGAAACAGGTATTTAAATAGCAGTTAAATCACATGGGAAAATGGGCATAGCTTTGTTATGATTGATAACCCTCAGCAAGCTTTTTATTTATAGAAGGAATCTTTGGCAAGAATTTTGACAAATTATCAGAATTTCTTAAGCGTCCCTGTCTTTAGAACCAGGGAACTAAAGTAACAAAGGACCCAAGTGGTCATGTGGTAATCATAATTCTGAACATGATTATCTCATTCTATTCCTTTTCCATGTAAAGTTCACTAGCCTTTTTGCTTGGGGAGTACATGTATCTCAGCAAAAATGGTATAAAGCAAAACCATTTTCTATAAAGATAAAATCAATACTCTTAGGGTAAAAAAGAGAGAAAAAACGAACTTCTTGATGATGAAAACAATATTCCCCATAGACAATATTAGGCAAGAAGAAATACTCCTGGAATATGTTCTGTGCCATATGGTGGTATAACCTCAGAGAAGAGGGAAGTTGGGAGGTTGAAGCCAGTCTCCTTCATGGGACCCTACTGTATACCACCCAAATGAGTTTCTGCTTTTTATCCTGTGCAGTGCCCAACAGAGTTGGATTATGCCATCTTTCTCATGTTCTATCTTTAGATAATGAATTGTCACAGTTCCACACCCAGGCATCATGCTCATTGTCTTCCATGAGAGAATGTGAGACTCCTGCATACTCAGGACCAGGGTTTCAAGCAAGAGCTTCTATTTCATCCTTAATAGCATCTTTCTGTTTTGGGGAGGCCTGGCTACAGGGCTGCTGTAATGTTTCTTCTTTTCTTTATGTTTCTTGGTTTTTCTCATTAAGTGCCCAATAGCTATCAGGCATAAGTTTCCAGCAATCTGTAAGACTAAGAAAAATGGTGAAATGAAGAATATTCAAAAACCTTTTAGGGTGTAAATGAAGGAAACTAATGACGGGTTGCTTTCATTCTTTAAGTAATGTAGGAGGTGAAGGTAGCCACACAGAGAAAAAATTGGGATATAAATGGGTAATAAAGTTTGGAATTGCTCATGTGAAAATATGGCAGGAAATCAACTAGAGATGAATAAAAAAATTACAATAAGGTCCAAAAACTGATGGATAGCATGCCTTATTACAGTGATTTGAAGGTTTTTTTCTTCCCCCTCAAGTCATGACCAAATGTCCTTTGGCAGAAGTCCATGTATAAGGATGGGAAAATTTACATCTTTATTTTCAGTAACCTTGAACTGAAATTTACATTTCTTTCCATCGTGAATATAGGCCACAAACCACATTAGTATTAGTAATTCTTGTGACATTTTACCCGATTGAAATATTAGATATTTTCATTTCATATTAGAGATATAGAATCTCAAAACATCAGCTACAATGCTCCAGTGATACTACTTTTCCTTTAATGTGTTACTGCAGAAGCATATATATTAATGTATTACAATTTCACACTTTTAAATAATTTCATTTCAGTATAATTGGTTTTCTTTGTATTTTAAGAAATTTATTTTCTTTTGCATTTAAAATATTTTTGGAAGGGTCCTATGGTGTCCATAGATGTCATCAAATTGCTAAAAGGATTCCTGGCATGTAAAAGGTTAACAGTGCTGGTTCTTTTGTGTGTCAATAGTTGTCACACGTTATGTAAAATGTAAGACTGTGAAAAATAGGATACAAGGGAATGAAATATTGTTATTGAAATGGGCAGAAAATATAAGCAATTCCCTAGGTTCATCAGCTAAAAGGAGATGCTGCTTTTTTATGTCAAATTTTTAATATTATGACTTAAGTGATATTTTTCTTTCAAAAATGCCCAGGACTTTTTGTTACAGTCAATTAAACCTGTCTCATTAATCCTCTCTAACCTTCCATCAGAATGCACATATAATGTAGCATTCATATTTTAACATTGTATGTCCAACATTTAAGGCTGATGAAGGCTTTTCATATCTTGGTTCATTATTTGCTGAATATCTATGGCTACCATTTACAAGTCCTGTGGCTGCTTGCATCAGGGATTTTTGCAGGTGAATATTGATTGTGTACCTTTGATTTTTTTCACTGATTGATAAATCAGTTTAGCATCAAAGCAAAGATTACAACACCATAATGGATAGCTGTTCCTTTTTTGCATTGCCATGTCAATATCCCTCCTCCACCTTTATCTAGGAAGACAATAAACTTTATATTTTTTCAAAACATTCCACTCATACTCTTAATTCCTGTGATTCATATGGGGCTGGCCCTTGTCCCAGCTTGAGGTGAGCACGTAACTCACACCAATCAGACCACTCTGTTCTCTGTTCCATGATGATTGCCATAGGCAGAGACATAACTGATCTAGGCAAATACAACTCATTTTGCAGAAGTTCATTGAAATGATTGGGAAAGAATTGGGGTTGCTGAGAGCCTGTATTTAGCCAGAAGCAGCTGGGAACCTATTTTTCCACCATGACAACAAGGCCTGCCAAAGAATAGAAGCCATAGAAGAAAATGGTCCTAGATATGGTAAGAGCCACAGTCATTCTGGTGATCCAATTAGAGCTTTGGGTCCAGCTGTGCCTGAAGTCACCCTGCCTGTTTTCATTTCTGTGCGCCTATATTTGTGAATCTATGTGTATCAAGTCACTTTGAGGCTCAGTTACTTGTAACAAAAAGAGTCTGGATAAGGCACTTTTGCTAAACTCTAAATTCTAATTGGTCTGGAAAGTTATTATTAAATTTGAAATACTTATTAGTGATGCATGAAAAAGTCAAAATAGGAATAGCAACAAAGGAAAATTATTTCATACTTTATCTTGTTTTAAATTAAAGCATGACTAAGTATGGAAGGAGAACAAAAATTTGGGAACTTCAGGTGATCAGTAAACTGTATAAATATGAGTTAATTATTTGAGGTTTCTTCATCCAAGGTGTCATCATTTCTAAAGTGGCAAGCTTTGATCATTTGCACACTTTGAAGTCTGAGAATCTAATCAATCTTCCTTCGGAATTTGTATTCAAGTAGAAATGATGGCCTGTTCTGGGACAGCCAGTGTTGCCTGGCCTATTGTACCAAAGAATAAATGAGTAAGAGTCTTGATTACCTTACAAATAAATCTGGTTAACAGTTATATTAATTAAAATGCCTGGTTCTGCGGCTATTCTGAACTATTTATACGTGATTTAATTCATATCAGCAGCTAATTTGTATTTAATGCAAACTAATGGGTTTTATGTAAATGGAGCATGTGGCAGTCTATTTAAAAAACAAATTATCTCTAGTTTCATTTCAGTTATTTTAATTAAATTTAGAGTATGTGTGTGGTGGAGGGATGAAGGAGAAAGGGATGTGTTATATATGAAGTGACAATTAAATCCAATTTAAGTCTACAGAATAAGAAACAAGTAATTCTCTCAACAGACACATTGGCCCTTTCATAAAGTTTGGAGAAGTCAAGAGTGTAGGATAAGGAAAAGCATGTGAGATTTTAGACAGTGTCATTTTTCTTAAGCTCATGCTTTTATGTTATAAACTACAAGCACTTATAAGTGCATAGGTAAGAAATATTCTTTAAAGATTTTTTAATTTGGCTAGAACATTTTTTTTAATGTAAATATCTACTATATATGTATTTTTTTCCTCTTTTTGATTTGGAAATTTTGAAACCATTGTATAAATCAGTTAATTCATGTTTCTGTGCTTGACTTTCTGTCAACAGCTTATACCCATGGAATCATACTACAGTAAAGCTTTCCCTAATCTATAGGTTATATTTCTCTAGATCATCTTTGTTTTTCCCAATTGTGTAGGTTTCTTTTTACAGTGAGCACTTTTTTCTCTTATTTCCCTAATGTTGATATTTTTTCTGAAGTTAAAGATAATTTTGTAACATTCTTTGTAGTTTCTTCTACTTAATACTAGTCTAGAACTATTTCTCAGCTTTCATAATTTAGGTAATTTCAAAGTTGATGTACTTCTTATTCTTTTTTTACATATGTTTCTATTCCCAGCTAGATCTTTAAGGATAAGAATTAATTAATTCATTTCTACAAAATTAATGTCATTTTTGTTGCATGTAGTAGATATTCAAAGACTGTTTCTTGAATGACATCTCTTTAAAAAATCATTCAAATCACTTAATGATGTCTTTCAAAATCCTCACTCTGAACAAAAACTAAAATACAGCTTTCTCTCTCTCATGCTATTACGGGATGAAAACTAAGCTCAACAGTTTGTTCAGTCTAGTTTTCTAGACCTAATTTCCAATATATTTTAAAAATTCACAAGCCATTACCTGTTAAAAAAGTTATATCAGTGTCAAGGCACCATAAGGAAGGGCCACCTGTTGGTTTCCTTTGGAGTTTCCATGGCACAGAACAGCTCATGAATTTCTCCCAGAATTTGTATAGCTTTAATCCCAAAGACTGTATGTACTGGCATTAAACTACATCATTGAGAAAACAGATTAAATCATAATCTACCTTAAAATCTTTCCCAATTTTACGTTTGTAATAGTGCAGCCATTCTTAAGATACCCTGGATTTTTCTGTCTTGAACATTTCAGAGTTCCCCAAAGCTATAATGCCAAACATTAAACTAAGTCTTAGAAATGGTGACATTGTTATTTATACACAGCTATAGAATATTGTCACAAGCTCATACAGGAAGAGACAATGAATTTTTAAACTTCATGTTTCCTTGTCATCAAGGGACAAAAAAGCAAATCCAAACAATTGTTTGTGGTTGTTGATTGATCAGCTGACAGACTCTCCAGTTTCACCAGCTGCCCAGGGAGCCTTGACTTTTATATATAGCAGATACAGTGGCTTCTGTTTTAATTCAACTGCTGCCAATTTGGAGCTGCACACAACAACTCAACTCCTAGAGAAACTTTAACAAAGAAAATTAGCCATATTTGAAATGAAAAAGCATTCACTCAGTCAAAATGACTGGACATCTACTTTTTTTTTTTTTTTTTTACAATGAAATTATATTCTAACGACTTATTTACATAATTTTTGTCAGGAACATCATAAGTACTCAGATGGCATAATAAATGTTTTGTTTAGTAGTGTGAAGTAACAGATGCACCAAAGTAGGGTAGTTTCATTCGTTCTCAAAAACAGACAGTAGAAAGCTGGTATTGTGGATAGGAGCTACTTCATCTTAAGGAAGCCCACTAGATATGCAAATTGGAGTTTATAGAAAAATAGTAACTCTGGGGGTGTAATTCAAGGTAGAGGTGAGAGGAAGAAAAGATACACTTGAAAGAGCTCACTGCTATACCTTTTTTATTCCCCAAAATCAAAGAATGACTTAGTAAAGGAGTGTTATTTGTGTAGTTGCCAAATCCCTCTTCTCATAATGTCTTCTCTTTCAGATCCTCCCCTCCCAACTTAGCTACATTAACCATCTACATCGATTCAATTGGCAGGTGATTTATCAGGCCAGCATTTTATCTTCCCTGCAAAGCCAAAGCGTGCCCTGTTTCTTGGTGCTACAAGTGGGAACACGCGGGATATTCCTTTGATGCTAGAAGGACACCAGACTGATAAAATTTGCTCCGGTATTGAACTTGACATGGAGGTGGAGTGCTTTAACTTTTAAAAGTCTGCTCTGTAGCTCTAAGAATAACTGATGACCCTCATTGATATTCACACTTCAAATGCAGATGAATCTTCTCAGTTTTTTTTCTTTGATTCTAGGTTCAAAATCTTCACCTTCTATACACACACACTCTGTTATCTCAGACTGACAAAACCTTACTACCTGCTGAGTCACTCACTCCATCCATCTATTTATTCATCTGTCTGTCTATATGCAGGAGGATGGAAAAATGTTACTATTTAAGAACAAGTCATCTGCATTTCTGCCACATACTAGAGAGTGGGATGATTTATAACTAAGAGAAGTTTCTTTGTCTAGAAAATGAACATGTTTCTCATTTTCTTTACTGGTGTGAGACAAATAGAGAGAAAATGCATAAGAAAATGATGAGAATCTGGAATTTTTGAAGGCAATTAGGGAACTTAAGAGGTCTAACAGCAAGACAAATTCATAGGTGACTGAATTGTGCAGCACACAGTACCCTGATTTAAGAGGAGCCCCATGCTTAGTTTACCACTGTTACCATCTTGAAATTCTTAATAATTTTTGAACAAGGGATCTGTACTTTAATATTGCACTGGACCTTGCAAAATATGTAGCCAGTTTTGAATAGCAGCACTCTAGTCTTAAATTGAGTCAACTTCTTGAGTTAAATATGGTGAGTTGTTGTCAGTCAAATTTCTTATGTCTATTTCAAGGTGTGAGCCAATGTACCAGGTTATGACTCTTTTATCTCACAGCCTTTGTGTTTTCAGACATTAGGGATGCTTGATTTCATAAGGCTTGCAGTGACTTTACAAAATTTGCATTTATTTAATTAGACTGATACTCTTTTCCACCACTTTATGAGTGTGTTTTATGGTTTTTCTAGGAAACTCATTTTCATACTGAAGGTTGTTAGCCAACTTGGCATGGAAAATCTTAAACTTCATTCTTATTTTATTTCCCTTAAAGCTAGGCAATTACATTGATCAAATCTTGGTTTATGGGAGCTAATGGGAAAGGACTGTTTAAGACTGTGAAGAAAGGTTTTCTTTGATGATAAATGGGAAACTCATCCATATTGCCTAACTTTGAGTGATGGCTATATGAACCCATGATGTATGGAGCTACAGCAGCCATTCTGTGGCAATAGGGCAAAGCCATGAAAATAGAAGACAGGAATGATGCCAAGCACGTCGGACACTGATAAAACCATTTTGCTGGTGAGTTAGCCAACACTAAACCTCTTACTTCCAGAATATTTGTTTATTTACGTTCCTAGACCAGCAGCATCAGAAGTTTCTTAGAAAACAGAATGCCGGGGCCCCAAAGTAGATTACTGAATCAGAAAATCTGGGGCTTGGCAAAGAATTCTGTGTTTTCACAAACCCTCTTGAAGTTCTGATGTATGCTAAAGTTTAAGAACTACTGCTTTAAGCTACATTTTGTCAGCTGTTCTCTTCATTATAACTCAAAGGATCTCCATTTGATTATATAAGAAAAATACACATTCAAATTATGGCTTAACAGATTATACTTTCATTTAATGCTATGTGTGACAACATACAGATTGCTTTAGCAATTAGAAATAACTGCTATTAGGATTAAGTTAACAAAAATAGTTTAAGAATTACTACTTTACCTATAATCCCCACCTGTAAGAATCATCACTATCAGATACCAAGTTGATTTGACATTATTTATCTCATTTTCACACTTGATAGTTACATTTTTTAATGTAACTGAAGAATTAATTATTATCTGGATGAGAAAAAATTGGATAAATATAAATAGTAGTTGTAGCAATGTTATAAAATTTGAGGTAAATATGGTGAAGTATTGCCAGTCTTTTTCGTAAATATATCAAACCATCACCAGATTTGGACACAACATTTCCTGAATTAAATTCTAGTAGTCTTTCACTTCCCTTATCACTCTTGTTCTTACTAAGGATCTGTGGATACTCTGATGTTTTGCTCACTCTATTTCAACCAAAGTTTGACCTCTGTCTTCTGTTCAAGATTCTTCATGTGGTTCTGTGCCTCTAGAAATTTTCTTCGAAGCGTGAATATTTGCCCTAGGCATTTTCAAGATGATTCATTGAGGCACAAGAAGAAATACCAAAACATCTTATTATTCTACTTCTCAATCTGAATTCTAGAAAACAAAACTCTACTAATAATGTCATATATTGATTAGCACAAATATACAGATGTGATCAATTTATTGGTAGGTTGGTAGATTCTATATAATGCACAATACAAAAAATATCTTGAAGAAAAGATGAAAGTGGCACATTGGGCAGAGGGGGACAGTAGAGCCTTCTTTTTCTTTTTCCCCCGCTTGAGCATATTGCTATAGTTTATTTGTGCCAGACCGAGTGGAGTTATCAATTATATTAACTAGTTTTAATTACCTGAATTTTCACAAATTATATGAGGAAATTAGAATAAGCCTAGAAAGAACTTAGAGGCTAAAAGAATCACAAATAATGTAAATTCAGGTGAAAATGGTGGTGTTGGTGCTGTCCCTTTTGTTCATAGCATTCTGCCAGACATGCTGCAAGACAAAAACAAGTGTGTTCCCACATAACACAATGAGAAGTGGCCAAATATTTTAAAAAATGATTTAAGGAGATTATTTGGAATGTAGGTTTTTATCTACTGTTTTTAGTGATGATCCTCACCCTAAGTGCATACTTACCTATAGATATTAGCTAATGATAGTTATAATTATATCTATAATGGTTAATACATACTGCACACACACAGTTATTTTTTTAATGACTTCTAAAATTTTATTTTACTACTGATTTTACTCTAATTTTAAATGTTTCTGTTTACTTTTTTACTAATTGATTGTATTAGGTCAAAAAAGTTTTTTGCTTTTCATACTAGGGTTTCTGACATCTGAATCCAGCTGGCTTCCCAATCATAATTTTCCTTTGGTCTTCCTTCACTCTCTGCGTGTTTCTGCTATACTGAAAGATCTGCTTGCTCTTCTCCAAGTGCAACTCTACATACTTCCTCAAAGGAATCTCAGCCAGGAGTCATGTCACCTTCTCTGAACTCTCATCACGACAGTAGGTATTTCATAGCCTTTTAAGTCTTTGAGGGCAGGATACATTATCCAATCCATTTTACATCCACCCTAATGCATAGAAAATGCATTCCAAGCAACTATGTTAGAAAGAAGAAAGAAAGGAAAGAAGAAATGCCAACTGTATGAGCAAAAAAAAAAAAAAAAAAAAAATAGTTCTTCACCTTTCCCCTTAGAAGGTTCAAATGAATGAGGAGGCACCAAGCTATTCAAATTAATTCTTTGAATCATCTCACTTTAAAAGTGTACTTCTTTTTATACTATATTTCATGACTAGAGCAAACTTAAAATATCACCAGACTGCTGTCTTTTTGTCATGTAATGACATGTGAAATATTACTTTATTCACAAGGCCATTCCCAGATGACAGAAACTACTGAACTACAACAAACAGGAAACCCGACAGGCAGGGGTATGTGGGGCCTGGATCTTTTATTCCATCACACCTAGGTGACAGTCTCTGTTCCATCGCTTACTCGTGCACATGCAACTGGTCCAAATTCCTCTCTCTTTGGTATTCTCATCTTTAAAATGACTATATGAATTCAAATAAATGATACATATAAAGAAATGTATTATATATCACCAATTATTATTAATCATTCTTCTCATTTGATGTATCCTTAAGGCATAATTATAGTAACATGTGTCATAATATGTTTTTTTTTTTATGTTATTTGAGCTTTAAATCCTAAGGTTTACTAACTAGCCCTGATATTCATACAATTACATTGTTTTACCCATAACTTAATAATTTTATGCTTTGGCTGTTTTCTGATATTCAAACATGTATCATTTCCCATAATAAAAGTTATTGATTCCCCAGCTTAAGTGTCCTCTAACATTCACCAAATTGACCATTTAGCATTATGGAAGATGGGAATGAAAGTTTTTGCAAGTATATGCTTGCAAATAATAGGAATTGTGGTATAAACAGAATAATAAAAATAAGAAAATGATATAAAATAAATAGTACAAGAAAGTCCTCAAATGTGAAAGATACCTGCCCTCAAATCAAGTGTCCCTAAATGTCCAGTAGAGTGAAGAAAACAGAAAACAAACTCACAGCAAGGCATACCACTATGGATTTTCAGCACATTGGAACTAAAGACATATTTCTAAAAGATCCAGAAGGTTATGTGAGAGGCTGAAAGAGGTTTGTTACAAATTATAGAAAATATAAAAATGTCATTCATCTCAAAGTTCTTGAATTGTCTAATATTCTAAGAAAAGATGTTTTCATCCTGTCATACTATCGTTGGACAGTTGTGAGAGTAGTATAAACATGACTTTAAATGTGGAAGGGCTCAGTAATTTAGTTTTTATGCAATCTTCCCTAGGAAGGTTCTAGAGACATAATAAGAAAAATCAATGATAAGCTTACACTTGTACAAAGCAAGTGTGCTATCTAGTGAAAAGCTTTCCAATACAGCGGGTGAGGAAGTAAAATTCCAGGGCAGCAACTATCTTTCAGATCCAGAAAGAAGTAATCCTTCATATATGAGAGGGTTGTTTTCTTAAGTACTTGGATATTCTGGAAAACTATTACTAGGTATTTGACAGCTTTTATGGAACATTTGGAAAAATACCAATAATAGATACATACATTGAAAGAACATTTAAAAGGGCAGAAAAAAAGTTTTATTCAGAAGAAAATGTCAACTATTTGGCATAGCATTAAATAAACGAGTTACAAGCTCACAGTTGCATAAAAATTGACTAATGTTTAATAAAATATTATAATACAGTAATATTCCCATGCTGTGAGAGAGAATTCAGGTCTATTCCTGAATGATGATGATGGAATAAGACATTTTAAACTTCAACTACTAAAACAGGAAGCCAATAGAGTCTACCAAAAAATGATAGAGATGTACAAATTTTAAGTATTTTACTTAGCAAAATAATGAACACCAAAAGAAATCAGATAATGGAGATGGAAGCCATTAGGGTTGAGAATACTAGAATCAATAGTGTGGATTTGGTTCCCTCCTCCTCTCCTTTTTTTCTGCTCTACTCTCAAGCTCAAGCTACATGCCTTCCTTAAACAATCCCATATGCATGAGGTCTCTGTGTTTGAAGTCTCTGGCTTAAGTTAGGTTTTGTAGTGTCGTGATTTAGGGTTCTCTTCCCCTTGAACCAAACCTGGACAGTGGCATTGGAGACCAGGAATGGGACTTTGAGGGCAGCAGATCACAGGAAAAGCTTTGCTTAAGCCAGTTGTGGACCCAAGGGGCAGAATGACAATGCGCTGTGTTAAGTGTAGCAGGTATGGCAGATTCCCAGGGAACTGGGGGACAGTTGGGTCAGTGGGCTGACCCTCCCTACACAAGAAGCTATGAGAGTGAGGGGAGACTAGAGAATAGCTTGTTTCTTACAGAAACCTGTGGCTTTGAGTTGGAGGAGGGTCCATGAATGACACTTTACCTTTCATCACTTATAGGCCTATAGAAGTCCCATCATTTAGGGTATTCTAATGATGAGCTCTACACTCAACTGAGCTGACATGAAAAATTAGCCACCTATCTGAGAGGCCTAGTAGAGAGAGATCAATCAGGCAGAAACATCTAGACACAAACCCACTGAAATAGAATGCCTGAGGAGATGCTTAGATACCTCAATTAATGTCTTCATTTGAGAAAATCCAAGTGCACCAAAAACAGTGCTTTCTGGGACTTACAATTAGTGATTCAAAGAAAAATTAGTGTAAGTCAAATCAGTTTAGGATCATTGCAGAGACTCACATTAGTGTACCTGACCAGAGAGAACCAGAGGGTATTGCAGCAGAAACAAGTGACACTCCATCTCTGCTAAGAGCTTGGTGTCTAGACCAGTGTCAAGGTCCCTTTGAACTGCAAAAGGGTGAGATTGTAGATTCTACCATGTGCCTAGAGGGAAGAGAAAAGATTCCACAGGTGGACAAATGGAAGTTGCCCTCAACATCTGAAGTCAGAGGAAAGAGTCTAAGTAAAAGGCACGAACAGAAACCTTAGGTGAACTACAGGTATGAATGCAGACATCAGTACAGAGATAGAAGCATAGTGATTAAGGATAAGCCACCTGAAAATATGTATCCCAAGTGCTAAATAAGATCATGTAAAACAGAAGAGGCATTCTGTGAGAGAAATTCTAACTACAAACTACCCCTGCAAAACCTACCAGTTGAAGTTTAGGGAAGAAGGAGATTAAAATGTTCTGAAGGTCTCATGTATTATGAGAAGGAAAATAAAGAGGGGTATACACCTATTCTAAAGGTTTTATTCCATAGGAGAAAGGAGTAAAGCAAAAGAATTTGGGAATTAGAATACCATGGTGAGAGAGGCAGTGAATTCCAGTGAGAGACTAGTTGGTGTCCAGTTTACAAATAATAGAATCATTATGTGTGTATTTAAGAAAATGATGAGAGGAATAGCAATAGAAAGGAAAAAATTTCAAAATCTTCAATCTAATCAAGAGAAACCAAGTATGAAAATCAATAGAATAATCATCCAAGAAATAGGCTAAGGAGAAAATAAAGTAAAATCTAAAATAATAAAATAAGTTTGAATAAAATGGAAAATACCATAAATTATACTGTGAATAGACTGAAACTATCCAAAAGAGAAAAAGACCCAAATTGAAATAGAAAACAAACCCCAAAGTGCTGTTTTCAAGGAATATGCTTAAAATAATAATACTCTTAATAAAAATAAAATGAAAAACAAAGGGGTGGGCAAAAAAGTTAACAGGCATTGAAACCCAAGAAAAATGAAAATGGTATAGTTTTTGTCCAACAAGTTGGAATTTATAATAAAAAACACTGAAGGGATTAAGAAAGGGCAAAATACACATTACAAGTACAAATGAAGAAGATATTAAAGATGTAAATACATATGAAACAAACAGCATGGCAGCTAAAGATAAAACAGAAAATATTAGAATATAAAGAATAGAAATATATAAAATTCAAAAAGTGCAAATATAACAAGATTTTATTAGCTTCATCTCAGCATTACACAGAGGAAATAAGATTTGAAAGTGGCTGCCTCTCCTAAGGTTTGGAATTTGTGAAGTAAGAACAATGAATGCCAAATATGTAGACACAAGCCTTTAAATATTCTTTTACTTCTTTCAGATTAAAACCATGTGTGTATAAAACCTTAATACTGATTGGAAATCATATCTACGAAGTAATATCTCAAAGGGAGAAAGGTGGGACCCACTAATTATGATAATACGATGTCTTTTCTGAATAGTGAGGATTAAAATCCATGCCATTGTTTTACTCTCTGAGTAGATTAACTTCTTTAACATTTTCCTAATTTATGCTAATTGCAAATAAATATATAGACCTTATATCAGAAAATATTTAAAATTATAGACATTTCATAAAGTTTGTGTTAAGTTTATTTCAAATGAGAGGTAAAGATTAAAATCACATTAAACTGGAAAGAAACCATTAAGCAATAGTCTCTAAAAAGAATCTCATTTACAGAGAAATATATATATATATTTTTTTTCTTGGTAAAAGAATATAAATTCTTTAAAATTAAAAACCTGTTATGTTTGGTTTAAAATTTCTGTGGGCAGATTCTTAAAGTTTCTGTACATATTGATGAAATTCTAAACCTGTTTCTCTTCATTGCATGCTATTTTGTTAATGTTTCTCTTTAAGCAACTAACATTTCCCAGAAGTAAACCAAGTTGATACAAAATGGATGAATTGAAAGATCTTTAGAACAGTTTTTGGTCAGCTTGCCAGGCCCATTTTAATTATAAGCTTTAACTACATTCTTTTTATGATATATGTGGATAAATTCATGGGAATCTAAGTTGATACTTATTTCCTTTTATGACTTGCTTTTTCAAAAATCTTCTGTTTCACATAACCATTTTTTAAAATGTGATTTTATCAAGTTCAAACTGATTTAATGAGGATTTTAATTGGAATTATGTTAAATTGGAGGAAATTACCATATTCATAACACTCATTATTTCCATCTAGCAATTTCTATATCTCTTTATATAGTCAAATCTGGTTTTATATTTCTTAGCAGAATTTGATACTTTTCTCTATATATTATTCACATATTTTTGTTCATTTTCTATTTTTTAGTTTTCTCTTAATTATATTTTGTGAATTGTTACTGCTAGTTTATTAGATGTATTTTGGATTTGTAAATTAGTTTTTGTGTTCATTACCTTAATGAGTTTGTTTTTAAAATGTACATGTATTTTAGTATTTTTTCCTTTGGTTTTCTAGATAGACCATTAATGTTAAGCATAATGATAATTTTGACTACAATATTTACATCTTTTGTTTCATGTCTTATTGCATTGGCTGGAATGAGGTTAAAAAGTAATTAGCACAGTAGGTACATTTATTATGATACTTTAAAAAACATACTATTGAAAATGCCTCTAATACTTCTCCGTAAATGTGTAGTGGTTTGTTCATTCTATAGTGTTTTTTGAGAGAGTGCTCATCTATTGCTATTGTGCAAAGTGTCTTTCCTGGAATGATGGTTAAGTTTCAACAAATAACTTTTGGCCATCTTAGGAGATGATCATATAGTTTTAGGGCTTATTAGTGTTATGATATATACAAAAGTATTTTGACATTTCTAGGAGAAACTTTGTCTGTGGTGGATTAATTTTTAATAAATTAATAAATTCCATTCCATTTGGCATTTTAAAATATGGTTTATGTTCTACAACATATTCTTGGTGCTAACTTTGTCTATTTTTTATGTCATGAGGAATACATACAATTTAACTATATATTCTAAAAGAGATTGTAAGAGTGAGAATTATCCAATGTTTAATATTTGTGTGAATTTACTAGTAAGTTACATAGGCAAGATATTATTTTAGAGATATTCCTCTCCTAGGTTTTCTAGTTCATTTACTGTCATTGGTCTAATTCAATTTTCTAATTCTTGAGATAATTATGGGAATTCTATTTTTTTCAGAAAATCCATTAGATTTGTATGTAAAATATTAATATATAATTTCATGGACACCAATAATTCATAAGTCAAAAAAACTTCCCCAATTATACTCCCATTTATTTTAATCTCTTCTATTAAAAGATGTTAGAAACTATCATATTTATAAGTAATATATGAATAAATTCATTATATTGCTAATTGGTTGCTTAAGTGAATTAAATATGATTTTCTGGTTTTATTTTCTTATCCTTCATTTATATTTGTGTTAACTTCTAGACCTACTGCATTGTAGTATAGAAATTGTGTTCACATGCTTTGTATTGTTTGGATTCACTAAGGTTTTTCTTTGTGGCAAATAAATGATACATCTTAAAAATTGTTTCACGTAACTAAAAAGTTGTATGTTCTCTATATGATTATCAACTAAACTTTACTGTCTATTATTATTTGTGTTTTATATGATTTTTTGATATGTTTTGTCTTCTTTATTTGACTGGTTCAAAAACCAGTGCAAGTGCTTTTTCCCAAATTTTTATTGTCTGATCACTAGGTTGGTTAAAGTAATAATATTCAAACCACCCATTTCTAAGAGAACATAGTTTATTTTCATGTGTCCACTGGGAATGTAGTAGAAAGCAAAACTCAGACAATAATTGTTGGGAAAGGTTGGAAAGCCTTAATTTGTAATTATTTTTATTTTATTTTATTTTTTGTAATACAGATGAGTGTCTTGCTGTGTTTCCTAGGCTGGTCTCAAACTCCTGGTATCAAGTGATCTTCCCATCTCAGTGTTCCAAAGTGCTGGGAGTATGGGCATGAGCTATCATGCCTGGCCAATAAATTGTAATTAATATAATCAACATCAAAACATGCATGAGGTAAATACAATTGAGTAGGTTTAAATGTGCAGAAATATAATATTTTGAAAGAATTATAAAAATATAAGTGTATTTTAAATGGTGAATTGTAAAATTAATGACATTTACTCTATTCTAAAAAATGGTTAGTTTGTAAGTGAAAAGAATAAAAGTGGTATCTGTATTTTGGAATGCATTAATATCACAAGTTCAAATTAAATGTTCAGATTAAAATATAAGTCAAATAATTGAATCACTTTCTGGATATATTTCTGCAATTTTAATTTTTTGCTCTAAAGTTATGTTTGAATGTTTGCTAAGAATTCCTTTTTTCTGATGAAAAATATAGATTACCAATTTTTAAAACTTTCAGAGGATATTTGAGGAGAAAATGCATTTTAAACAGAGAAAATAATATTGACAATAGAGATATGCCTAATCCCTAGAATCTACTTTGAATTTGTCAAATTAATATTACTTTTCATTGCTTTAATAAACTTATTTTTTAAACCTAATTGTATTTTAATATATTTAATGATATGATAGCTTGAGTTCCACCCCTGCGATCTTTTCTTGACTGTCTTTTTACATCTTATTGGAATTTTTTTCTTGATCTCAATGAGTGATGTTAAAAATTTGTGCTGAAGATTGATTTAGTTGTGCCACAAAGTAAAAGCCTGCTTATATGGTTACAATTTGATGCCGACCAAATGTTATTTCGGAAAGTAATTCCCACATCTGCCAACTAAATTCTATCATACATCAAATTAGATGTTAGAACTGTTTCTTACCACCTGTATTCTGTAAACTCTTGAATGATAATTTTCCCTGATTATACAGAATATATATTTTAAATGGGAAATCTATTTGGCCTAATCTGTGATGTGTTTGTATATGTTATTATTCTAATTATGAAGTTTTAGAGTTAAAAAAAAAATCAAGCATGGGTCTCACTTTTTCCCCAAGCACACAAAATATTTACACTTTCCAACACCTTGCTTTTAGGCGGGATCATGTAAAATCAGCTCTGGCTAATCAAATGTGTGTTTAAGTGATGCATACCACTGCCAGGCTAATGAAGTTAAATGCCTTTTAGTTATCAGCTAGTATTTTTCTTTCTTTGCATGTGGGAATTGTTGACACTATATGCTGAGATGTCAGAATTATAGGATTAAACATCCTGTATCCCTGAGTCACTACATGGAAGACAGGTGCTCTAGGAAGTTGTCTGGACCCATATGGACTTAACATGTATGAGGAATAAACTTTTGTTGTATTAAACCACTGAGATTTTATGGTTATCCATTACTGTAGCATAGTCCCTTCTGACAACACATCAGAAAAATCTGGGAATTAAGGGCTTTTATTGACCAGTATGGAATTTCTGAATGTGTGGTTATACTTAGCAATTATTCAGATACTACTTTGATTGAGCCTACTCTTTATAAAATTACTTCTCAATACGGATGATATGATAAATTTAATAATTTTATCTTCACATCCAGTGTTGTATTTTATTAAAATATGTTTTAGGCCTTCTGTTTCTATTCACTCTACTGTGAGCAAATACATAAGTGCACGTGGCAATTATATTTGACCCAGAAATGTTGAACTCATCCATTTTATTTGTAATACTTGTCTTAGGACATGATTGATTATGTTAAATGTGCTCCACCCGTTAAATTTTGTTGTTATATTTTGTACTTGTCACATAGAATGCTTAACATGAAATATTTATGTCTCCCGAGGAGTCTTAAATGTGCTCCTCAGCTTTTGAAGCAGACAATGGTGGTAGTAAATATTTATTAATTGTAAAGCATGACACCAAAATTTATGAGATGGACTACATGTATATGGGATTTCCATACTGAATGCCAATGTACATGTTGATGTGTAATGGGTAATAAGGCTGATATCTCTGAAAATGTGAGCTCTTTTGAGGAAAGAATCTATAAGTATATTGAAAGGCATTACTCAGCCTTTTTCTCTCTCTTTGTTTTTTGTTTAATTTTTCTCAAAATCTAGGGGCATAGATAAGTAAAAACTTTCTGTTATGCTCTCTTCTCTTGTGCCTATGAAATTATTCACTCATACATCTAACAGATATTTACTGAGCACTTACTCTGCTCTAGGTACTGAGGTGGTACATTTAAAAACAGATGATGCTCCTGCCCTCACAGAACTTGTATTCTACTAGGGGGTCGAGATTATTACATGTGCTGATTTCATAGAGTAAATAAGAAGTTGTTGTCAAATAAGGAGTTCAAATAAATCTCTTAGAAGAGGTGATATTTGATTTGAGACCTCAAATGATAAGATCTAATACCTCTAAAGAGCAGATATTTATTTATTTTGGAATCCATAGAGATCTAAATAAAACAGTATAATAATTATCAGTTGATACTTTCTGGTTCATATCTTCTATGCAGAAGCATTACCTTATACTATATCTTTCCTTATGAGATTAAGGGACTGATAATATGCTCCAATGACTATTTTTGGTAATGATTTCCCACTTTAGATTCAACAATACTCAAATCTGTTGATCAGACTCATTTACTTTTTGTGTAATTCTCTTCATATGCCAGTAAGTATATTAGTGTGTCAAGCTTGACATCTATATCTTATTCAGTTTTTAAATGCTAACTTAATATGTCCTACTCATTATTTTTCTTAATCATCTAGAGTGCTGCAATGCCTTTCAAACAATCACTCACTCCCACTGGCTCTATTCTAATTCATTTCTTACACAGCAATGATACTAAATCTTTTTAAAATGTAAATCTTATTACTATCCCTAACCTCTATAGACACATATCTGAGATTCTCTATTGGTTTCACTTTGTTCTTAGAATGAAGCCGTCAGATATTAACAGACCCTAGAACCCTTTCATATCCCTGCCTTCATTGGTCTCTCCCTTCTGTAACAGAGGAATTGGTTAAGTTTCTTGCATGTGCCATGTTCTGTCCTGCCACAAGTCTTTGCGTGTGCTATTCCATCTGGAAGATCCTTAACTCACCTCATATCTGAATAATTTCTTTACTGTTTTTTCAAATTCTAAATTATTTTAAACATGAAGAAATATATATAGAGAGAATAACACAAATGTCATTTACACATTGTTTATCAAATTAAATATTTTCTTGTTTCAGATTTTTAAAAAACACTGAATGTATTACAGAAACATTGAGAGTTCCTAATATATTTCATTATCTTCCCTCCTAACCAGAAATCAACTACTGTTTTGAATCTAGCAGATTCCCATCAATGATTTTATATGAAAAGTTTCCCTCTTTATGCAATTATAATCTCTATCTGAATTTGGATAGGCATTTGGATAGAGGGTTATGGAGCAAAGAATACCATATTATCTAAATCTATCTGGTTTCTGAATTTCAAATGGCAAATAATGACAGTTTAGACAGAGATTTATACAGAAATGTACCAATCTCATCAGTTCCTAAGTCTGACTAGCAAAAATTTGGATAGTGAGAGATCACTGAATGAGTGTGTGTAAGTGTATAATATTTCACAATATTTGCAATGTGTATACATGGATTCCTAAGGTTTATATAAAGTCAGCTACTTTAATATTATGTTTTTGTAGACTTATCCATGTTGACAGTTTATTTTCTTTAATTGATATGTTTTATTATATGATTATGACATAATTTAATTACCATTATCTCCTCTATATTATAAATAATACTTCAATGAATGTTGTTTTATATCTTGCTTATGCTCAGCTTTTCCTAGGACACACACCTGTGAGTACTACAGCTGGGTTGAGGGCTTAAACATTGTCAATTTTAAAAGATATTGTCAAATTCCTCTCTAATGTAGGTTTACCAATTCACCTTCCACCCATAGTGGCAGCTTCCATTTTTCTACTTATGTCCCAAAACTTGGTCATGTCAGTATATGCTATATGTTTTTATCTGCATTTCGTCACAAATGAGGTTGGGTATTTTGCATATTTTATTGATTAATTTGAAAATTATTTTGATAAAAAGAAAAAAATTCTTTTTTGTGAACTGCCTATTTAACTATTCTACTTAATATTATATGGAGTTATTTAACCTTTATCTTACTAATTAATAGAAATATCTTACATCTAGATATTAAAACACTGATCACTACTCAGTATGTTAATTTAGATACCATCTGACTTCCTCTATGTCTCCCAGCACTGAATACTTCTCTCCTTTACCTGCCGCAGATGCTATTTGCTTTTGTTTTTATTATTACTTTATTAAGTGCTCTCTCTTCCACTAGATTTGTACTCTAGATTAGGAATCATGTCTGTTTTTAACTATCTTTATATTTCCTATACTTAAGGTCAGTGCTTTGCACATAGCAATAACTAAACTAGTACTTCTGGAGTCAGTGACTATGTGAACGAATGAATATGTTAGTTGTGTCATGCTTTGAATTAAAGTTATTAATCATACTTAGATCCTCAGAATATAAGAAAGATTAAAGAAAGCTTCTCTTCAGACATATCAGTTCACTTCATACTGGAGACATTAATTAAGGCTAGCAGTCTTTACAAGACTGAAAACAATCACCATTTGAGACTTAAAATTATGTTTCCACTAGCTCCTGTCTGCTGATCATAACAACCCTCTTCAAATAATACATGAAATAAAGAATTCTTAGCAAAGGAGAGAAGCAAATGCTGCCCTTCATTTTAAGTGTCCTTTAATGGTAAAACACTGTGGAACATTTATGTAAATCTGAACAAATAACAAATGGAATTGTTCTGATCAAGACTACTAAAAGGAAGGCTCAATGAATTAATTGTCAAAAAGTCACAACTTTTTACAATGCAACAATTCTTAACTGGGTTGCAGTTTGCTGCACTATAAATAAAATGGTTTAAATTTAATTTTATACTGGTATAATAACTAAAATTTTAACAACACTTCCAGTTGTGATTACAAAGGAAGAGGAGCACATTAACTTCTGTTGAGATGATTGTTTAATTTTTAATCTGTAGGTTTTCTAAGCAGGAGGAATCTTTGAGCTTAGAAATTTTCTTTTTTTTCTAATTAAATATTTGAATAGCACATAAAGCTTCATATTTATCATAGATTATACTGATGAGCACAGCTATGTTTCCTGGGTCATTTTTTTTTTCTTTTTGTCTAGCTCTTATACAATTCCTAGCAGTTTTGGAAAGGTCAAGGAAAATAGCTAAGGAAGGATTAACTCTCTCACTTTTCACACGTACCCACAGATTCATATGCTATAAGATACTTGTAAATGGTTGATGACACTTTAATGGGAGGTGTCATGAGAAACTCATAATCACTGCTTCAGCCAAGATGAGCTAATTTGTATGACTCAAAGCACAATGAAAATGTGGGTCCCTTGTACAAAATTATTAAGATTTTTAAGAGGTTGACAACAGAGCATTAAATGAAGTTAGGGCCCTTTCGAGCCTCAGACGTTTCTTGTTCATGAGATTGGGGCTTTTGCATTTGTTCTTGCAGTCCTGGTACTGACCAGCGTCTCCTCTCTGAATGGCTGCTGATGATGTGCAGATGAGGAATATATTAGTTTCAGGAAAGGAGTCCAGGTGAACCCTGGACTCTAACTTCAACTATAGACAACACACTCAGTGATCCTTGAGAACATGACAGACATTTCTCAGTAGAGGTAATGGTGACTGACTGTCTTTGGCTTTCTTTCTGGAAAATGAATGATAATTATAAAATTAATTATAAATTTATTTCAATTATAAAATTATAATAATTATAAAATTTCCATTTCCTCTTTATAAAATTTTTACTGTAATGGAGCTGAAAATAGTGACATTGTCCAGATTAAATGAGACATTAATTTGAAAAATATGATGCAAATACTATTGCAGTTGACCTCAGTTTCTCTACACAATGGTGTTTCACTGCTTTGAAAACTTTCTTTTTCATCTGGACCATATCATCATATCACCTAAAACCCAATGACATTTTTTCTTAAATTGTTTACATATATAGGGATTTTATTTCCTGCTCCTCCCCTCAAAATATATTTTAAAAAATATTGAGAACTGGGCATCCAACCTGCTAAGTATTTTGTAAGAAGTATTTTGTAGTGTGCTGAGCTTAAGTAGATGCTCAAAAAATGGTTGTCCCTGTTATAGGAGAGTGAATCACTTTGAAAAACAGAGGCTAAAATTATGGTCTTTTAGGTCTGATTTGGATTAGAACTAGCTATGAAAAGTTACATCCAGGAGATGGAGTAGGGAAAAAAGTTCTAAGAAAACGGCAATACTTAACATCAGAAGGAGGGCTGTATCACAAGTGATCCGAATGTTCATAGTAGGGTTCCTCCTCTTAGCATGATAGGGTTCCTCCTCTTACTGGGACAGAGTTTAACCAAAAGAAAGGGAATTAACAAGAACAAGGCAGGGTTAGCCCATGCTGAGGGGCATGGTTATGACAGGACTTCCTTCTCAGCGGGGGAACTGGAATGGAAGCACAATGAGAAGGAGTGCTGTTGAGGAGGCAATGCAGTGTCAAAAGCAGGGACGAATAAAGGCTGAAGCAGGTGGTGGCAGGTGACTTTAGGGTACTAGGAGTAGTGACCCTCAAACTAGGAATGGTTGCCCAACATTTACAGAGCACTAGTAGGCATTGTGTTATCAGGTGAGAAATATATCATAGATATAGGATGCACATAGCCTTGCTTTAGATATTCTGGATCTAATAGGTAAAAGGGGCACTTTCTTTATGCCAGAATAACAGCATAAAGAAACAGCATAGTGAGTGTAGCAACAAAAAGGGGTACAACACAGCCTGGGATCTCAAGAGTGAAGTTTAAGACCTGCATCTGGAAGAATGAGCAGCAATGAAGCAGATGGAGATTGAGTGGGAGGTCATTCTAACTAAATATGATAGCCTGAGTAATGCCAGAGGTATGAATCAGCATGGCATGGCATGGAGCTATAGTTAACTCAATATTTGCTTTAGATTAGCTTTCCAGGCAAAGAATGGTGGGAAATAAAAGTAGAGAGATTAACAGGGCAAGCCATGGAAGGACTTGGATGTAATACTGCTAGGCTTTGACTCGACATTTAAAAGGTTTTTTAAAGGAGGCTGGTAAGAGACAAAGTTGTACTGTAGATTTAACAACAGAGAAAGTGAAGAGAGATCTGAGTGGGGTCATCTGGAGGCAGAGAGACTAGCCAGGAGGCTACAGCAATAAAGAGATGATGACCTGGACCAGGGGAGTGATGATGGAATTGGAGAGGAAGGGGCTTGTGTGGGAGGTATTTAGGAGATAAACATATTAATTATTAACCAAATTGGTTTGTGTTTTAATGATGAACTTGAAGGCAAAGGAATAAATAACTTTATCTGAGTGTCACTGAGAAAGGTAGCGCTAAATATAACGGTCAGGAAGTGTGTGAATTAATTTTAATGGCATGCAGCATGTTACTCAGGATAGGTTGTTCTGTTGCAGTAAAAGCAACTACAACTTTCAGTGGTTTCACAGAGAGTTTACTTCTCATTCATGGAGTGGACACCGAATGTGGATTGTGAGGGATCTCTGCCCCACACAAGCACTCAGGGACCCAGACTGCCACAGCTGTCACCATTTTTTACCTGCAGCAATGAAGATGTCCCAGCATGTGGTGAGAAAACCCTGGAGAACTGTCCATGGTCATTTCCTGCCTCATTCAGAATAGTAAGGGCTACACGGGTGATTCTTAGGTTAAATGAATAATGCACTAGACAAAGAGAGCTGGCCAGAGGTGTGCTGTATATTCTTTTTACCATTATACTAGACAGAATTTGTGTAATTCCAAATTATATAACTGTAAATCATAAAGACAAAGGCTTTGTCAATATGCATTTATAAGGTTAACAAGGGAAAACCTGCCCCCTTTCCTTCTACTCACATTTCTTTAGTCAGTACTGGTTATGTGTTTTCATCCAACTTATAATTTATACAGAAGCCTAAAACAAGTAATCTTCAGTATGCCCAGAGGGAAAGGAGAATCAAATATTGATGACAACTAGTGAATTACATTGAAAACTTAAGGTAAGCCTAACCTTTTATGGTTTAAAGTAGTGTAGCATAAGACTGGCTAAGCTTAGCCATAGGAAAATGTGCAGAACACTCACTTTGTGATAACCTGCCCTGTGCCAAGCTTGCATAAATTAAAACAATTCAGTTATTTAATCCTCACCACCACCTAATCATACAGAAACTCTTAGAGACTTTTAGATCTTTAAACTTGGAAGAAAACTTTCAAATGATCATTCTAGAACAAATTATCATTTTTTAGATGAAGAAAGTGACATCAAGAGCATGAAATGATGAGTCTAAAATAACATAGAAAATGAATCACAGAGTTTAGAATCAAACTCACAATAAACTCTAAGTCCAGTGTGTTTTTCCTCCATCACATTAATTCTCTGTTTTGTGATTTGGATCCCAAGGATTACACAAAGGCTCTATGACATTTCCATATAGCTGGGCAAGATTACAGTAAAGAGTGAACATAAAGTCATGTTTAAATTATTATATTTTGTTCGATATTTATATAATCTCTTGTGGTTTGCTCAAGACAACTCAGCTGGTTATGAAGATTTTATGAATACTCCAATAGCAATGCATTATTTGCATGGTTTATGACTTGTGTTCTACCTGTATTAAAAACTTTATGGTTTGGTGGGGTTAGGAAAGGGGGCAAATTTTCCCTTGTTAACCTTATAAATGCGTATTGACAAAGCCTTTGTTTTTATGATTTACAGTTATATAATTTGGAATCACATCAAACTCTGTCTAGTATACATGGTAAAAAGAATATACAGTACACCTCTGGCCAGCTCTCTTTGTCTAGCGCATTATTCATTTAACCTAAGAATCGCCCCTGTGTGGCCCTCATTATTCTGTTTTAAAATTCACAGCAAAAAATCGAAAATAAAAATAAATTTTAATTATTAAAGGTCTAAAAATGATTAGCTGCATTATTAAACTTGCATTTTGGTTGACATATAATTACTGATGAAAGTAGAGTTAATGCCAACGTGAGTTTAGTTTCTGGTTGCAAAATTTAACAAGCATTATAATGACATTTATTTCACCCATGATTTTTTAAATATATAAATAAAACCAAAAGAGAGAGAGAGATGTTATGAAATTAGACAACAAAGGGCTTTTATGAATGACAAATAACATTTTTAGAAAAATGATTGAAAATTAGACTATACTTCTCAACATTGGTGCTTACCTCTAAGAAGTGTGCTGTGAGTATTTAAAGCAACAGGGCAAACTATTCAATAAGCACATTTAATCTTTCTGGAAAATCTATTAAAACAAATGTTTAAAAAAATTAACACTTTTTAATATTATGATAAACTAGGATATATTATGGGGTAGAATGCAAAAGTTGCATGACTGTATATAATGAAGGAATTACAGAAGTAGACCACTTTAATGTCCCCCAAAGATATACACTGGTTTCCTCTGCCAATAAGATTATGATAGCAATAAACTCTAAGAAACAGATGAAGAGAGTTTGCATGTTACAGAAACAAAAGTGTATTATTCAGGGTTCTCCAGAGAAACATAGCCAATAGGAGATATCTATATTTATTTACTTATAGAGATTGGCCTATGTGATTATGGTGGCCGAGAAGTCCCAAGGTATACAGTTGGCAAGTTGGAGATCAAGGAGTACGAATTGGTATAGTTCAGTCCAAGTCTGAGGGCCAGAGAAACAGGGGAGCTGATGGTGTAAGTTCCAGTCTGAGAGCAAGTCCAAAAACAGGAGAAGACGGATGTTCCAGCTCCGAGACAGGCAGAGAGAGTGAAGCCTCCCTTATTCAGCCTTTTGTTCTAGTCAGGTCTTCAACTGACTGAGTGGGGTCCACCTACATTTAGAAGGGCAATCTGCTTAACTCAGGCTACCTATTCAATTGTTAATCTCATTCAGAATAATGTTTAGCCAAATATCTGGACATCCCATGGCGCAGTGAAGTTGCCACATAAAATTAACCATCACACGTTGGTGATTTTATCTTGTCTTGGATTTAAGAACAAATAACTCAAATGATCTGTCAGCAGATAAAGAAGAGAAAAGGCCAAGTATTATTATCCTTCTTTGAACATGAACTGGGCAATATCATGGCTAAATGATGAGAGGTTATAGGCAGTTACAAAGTTGGCAGAGGATCTAAGAACCTCCTATTTTTATATTAGAGGACAGAGGGTTGGCTGAGCCCTAGGCCACAATGCTCTTAAGACACCTGTCAGGATGATTATTTTAGTCCTGCCTTCACCTACAGAATCCATGACCTCCACTCATCTTGGCATAGATTTAAATTGTATACTGAAACTGTGAAATAGAGAGACAGATTTAATAATCATTCCACTTAGTAAGTACAGCTGGGGCAGGTAATTAAACAGGTTTTTTCTTGCCAGGAGGCCTAAAGCAATGTAGCTCAAAGTCTCGGTCACACCACTGGACTGAGATAGAAAGCTAATATCAAACAGGCGTTCTTTATACAGGCCCATGTCACATCACCGTTTGTAGCAAACAGAAGTTATTAAAGGGGCCTAGTCAAGCCACCAGAGGCCACATCTTCAGTCTCAGAAATACTGGAATTATAGGCTGAAAAATGAAAAGGGACTAGAACAATTGAAAAAATATTATCATTATTTTTGAGATGGTTGCCCTCAAAATATGCTCATTGTGAATCTTTGACATTGTAGTGATATAAATAACTATTCAAACATTGGGGAAATCGTTTCTTAATTTCAAAAAATTTCTGATTTCTTTTTCCATTAAGAAAACACTGTATTTAAAGGATGTGAGACATAGTAGCCTAATTGTGTGTAGATAGAGTAGCCACAAACTACTCATAAAGGATATCAAAGTTGACATTAGTAAAACAGTGCTTTGTTAGGAAGGGATTTTTCTTTTGCTTTGAAGATGGAAAGTCAAAATTTAATTAAAAATACATTAAATATATCTTCAATTTTGTTAACCATTTTCAACTATTTATTGTTCCAGTAATGTATTTCTATATAACAAACTACTCCATAACTTTGTGTGTTAAAAGAGCAAACATTTTATCGTACCCCAGAAGTTTGGGATTCGGAAATTTGGGGCAGTGCTCAGTTGGAGGATCATATGCTCTACAATGCACTGACCAAGATGACTTTGTGGTATATCAGCTGATAACCGGACTGGTCTAGAGAGTCCAAGGCACTTGGTGCTTTGGAGGGACAAGCGGAACTTTGAGCACCACTGGACCATTCTGCTTCTCCATAGTCTCAGGGCCTCTTTCTTGGATCTCTTATTATTCAGGTGGATCCTTCCCAGGTTTCAAGAAGAAGACACAGCAATTGGAGGCTGCCAGTCTTTTAATGCCTGGGTGTATAAACTAGCACAAAATCACTTCTGCCATATTCTCTTGATCAAGCATTCACAGAGGTTTCTCAGATTCAAGGGAAGGGGACATAGACTCTCTCTTAATGAGAGAAATCCCAAAGTATTTGTGATATCATCTAATCTTGCCAATAGAGACAGTTCCCTGCTGGTAACTTTAGACAGCCTAAAGGTTACCACCATGGTCATTCATTCATGCTTTTGTTCCTTTAGTGTAACAGTAAGTATTTAAGGCAGGGCACTGTGCTACAGCTCCTCACACATGTGGAGCTGCTTGTACTGGCTGGGGAAAGCAGATTGTTAGATATTCTCGAACTTGTTGAGCTAGTTGTCAAATGGTTAGTAGCTTAAAATTGACTGTGGTAGTTGTATTTATATCACAGAAATTCACAGCTGCTACAATTCAGGCTTTCTATTGTTGTTAATGGAAACTCTTTTGAGGAAGGAGAAGTTGTGCAGGGTGCTAAGTACAAGAATAATGTTACTCCAGATGAAAGAACAGCAGGCATATTTTGGTTGACAGGAACCCAGGGGATGTTAGGGAGAAGGGTGAATAGGCCAGGAGACTCCTGCACAGAATGTGAATAGAAAAGTAGAAGGAGGTGAGGCTGCAAAAACAATCTCTTCAATCCCATGAAGTCTTGAGAGTAATTTTGTTTATATATGACATCTGTATAATTTCTTTGCCAGTTTCAAAATACAAAATAATTTATGTATCCTCCTTAACTACAGGTATTGTTGTCAACTTTTACAGAAAGTAAAATGAATTAAGATTCAAAGAATGTAAATACCTTGTCCAGACTTTCCTCTGTTAGGGAGTCTAAATCAGCATTAGAACAAGCCACCTTCACCTCTAATTCCAGCAGTCTCCATAATACATCTGTGTTCCTAAATTCCAAGGTTTTTGGCCTTTGTTTTCATTTGGCGATGGGAAGTCATGGTAGAGCAGGAAGACAGCAGAACAGGCTTTAGGTTTAGGAAGGAAACTCTAGTGAGCTTGAAATGTTTTTATGTGCCTGTGTGCCTTCCTTCACCCTTCAATGACAACAGATTTTGAATATAAAATTGAAATTAATTTTAAATGTCATAAAACTAGCAAACACATGTACATGTTTGCAAATATCACTGATGCACGAAGGCACAATATTTGGCTCTCATATGGATACCGAGATAGAATCTACTGACGAGCCACCTCTGTAAGCAGACGTATGCGCCCAATTCTCCAAGTGCCGATCTAGATGATACATCTTGTCCTAATTTCAACAGGTTGTCAAAACTAAAAATGTTCCTCATATATCAAACACATAAGTTCCAACAAATGCATATGAAGAGCGTGGTGACATTTCAGTCATGGTCCACCCATCTGGGAAGGCATCAAATCTAAAGAAATTTACCTGGCCCACTCTCCTCCATGGCTCCACTTTCAGCAGAGAGGGAATGGCAGGAGGCTGTGTATGGTGACGGGGCCTAGTGTGGGACTGGGCGTGGGTGGAGCTTTTCAGTAAATTCTCATAATTAAATGTTTTTATTTGCTTGCTTTTTGGTGGGGGAAGGGATGAGAGGACTGTACTTTTGGTGACTTGAAGAAATAGTGTTGTGTTTTTGATATTAAAACATAAAATGAGTTATTAATGTTTTCTTTCTTTTACTGAGTGTTTTAAAACATTAGGATAAATTGTTCTGATCATTAGAAACTCAAATTGATGCCTCATGCTAAATATACAATATATGGGCAGCTGCGTGATGAGATAGCTGCAATTTAAATTAGATTAAGAACAATGCAGAAATAAACACAATTGGCACTGTTGACTAAATACTTAAAAATAGAATGAAAGCACAACTTTGTTACACAGATTTAAAAGGAAGCTAAGTTTGAGAGATATTCATACAATATTAAGCACTTAAGTGTATAATATATTTTGTAAAATGTACATATTTTTACTAGATGATATTTTTACATGACTGAAACCTTATACAATATATGAAATGTAAGATATAGAGGAAAAGGTTTTTCTCTTCCCCCATTCCCCAACCACTGTGTCTCACCTCAACCACCCACACATTATTATTACTATTAGTTTCTTTTTTTCTTTTCTTCTAGTTTTTTTTTTTTTTTTGAGATGGAGTCTCACTCTGTCACTCAGGAAGGAGTGCAGTGATGTGATCATAGCTCACTGTAGCCTCCATCTCCTGAGCTCAAGTGATCCTCCTATCCCAGCCTCCTGAATAGCTGGGAGTACAGGTGTATTTCACCACACCCACTAATTTTTGTGTTATTATTATTTTTCTTTTGTAGAGACAGGGTCTCACTATATTGCACAGGCTATACACCTATGCTTTTAATAATCACTGGTGATGGTTTATAATACTTACATTAATATATTTCCTAACATTGAATCACACATACTTGTAATAAAACAGTCATCATAATAAGATTATCTTTTAGTTTAGTTTTGCTGTATTTAAAAATATATTTATTTAGGAGTTTTGCATCAGTATTTTAAAATGAGATTGTTCTGTAGTTTGTCTTCTAAGTATAATCTTAACCAGGCTTCAGTATCAATGCCATATTCATTTTATAAACTTGTTTTCTATTTTATGCCTGAGGCAGTTTAATAGCATTTCAATGGTCTATTTGTTAAATATTTTTGGAATTTTCCTGTGAGGTTTATTTTTCCTAGTGCTGTTTGGAAGGATTAATTTTTATCTTGTCTGTTTTATATAAATTAACCTTTTCTAATTGTCTCTTTCAGCACCAGTTGTGGCAAATTATTCAGGTTTCAAGTTTATTTTTATAGTATTAACGTAGCACTTGTTAATAATTTTCTTGTTCTGTGACCTTTCCTACATTATTATTTCCTATCATATACTGTCTTATATACTATACTATGCTGTCTTCTGATTTTGTCTAGCTTAATGACTGATTTGTGTGTTTTATTGCTTAGTTTTTTATTAAAAGAAGTCATTTTTGATTTATTATTTTTTCTATTTACATATTTTAATCTCAGTAAATTCTACTTCTATTTGTATTAATTCATTTCTTATATTTGCTTTCCATTTCTTTGTACTAATCCATTCTTTCTTTTTGTTCTTTTTGATGCCTACAAGTATTTCAGGCTGTACATTTGCTCTGAATACTACTATCTTAGCCTACATGTTCAAATGCACAGTATTTTTTAAATCTGTTTCTTTAGAAGTTTTACCATTTTGATTAGTGTTTCACTCGTTAATTTTTTATATAGAGATTTATAGATATATTTATTTTGTTAATGTCCAATTGTTTCTGCTTTGTTATCAGAATATTTTGTCTTTATCACCCAACATTTTAGTCTAAATTTCCTCATCATTTTATTGACTGAATTTTGTAGCTTAAAGAGGAGCTCATATGAACACTATATTTTGAATTGGTGCATGTTTAAAGATTTATGTTTTAAGTTTCCCTGACAATTGCACGTACCATAAAATTTGTAGATGGTGTTTCTTTTTCTTTTTACAAATTCTGTTATTTATTGTGTTTTTATTTTCTTATAAGTATTGTTCTACCATATTCTGGCATTAAATGTTGCTAGGTAGATATTCAAGACAGCCGTGTTTTTTCCATTTAAACATACCTTGTAATTTTTCCCTGATTGTTTCATAATTAAACTCCACTGACATTCCAAACATATATCTGGCTATTTAGTTTATTTTGACATATACTGTGTCCTTTTAATATGTCAATACCATTACATGGCATTACCACTTGAGCCTTGGGAAAATTACTTAACTTCTCTGCATTTCTGTCTTCTCATCTGTATAAAACAATTGGATTTGCCTTAAAGAGTTGTTATGAGATGGAGTGAATATCTTCAAAATGCTTAGATATATAGGAAATGGCATTGTTCATTTAATAAATTAATAAATGAACACAAATGAACTTTCTTCTTTTAGAAAAGGTGTTTTAGATGTATGCCTTTAAATGTTATTTCAGTTTACTTCTTAGAGAATTTCTTTTCTTTTTTTTTTTTTGGAGACAAGATCTCCCACTGTCACCCAGGCTGGAGTGCAGTGGCCTGATCGTGGCACCCTGTAGAGATGGGGTCTTGCCATTTTGCCCAGGCTGGTCTCAAACTCCTGAGCTCAAGTGATTTGCCTGCCATGGCCTTCCAAAATGATGGAATTTCAGGGGCATTTCAATTATGTGCATGTTAGATACAAAGGTGTCTGTATTCTAAATCTATCATTTTCTTGCTAATTCTTAAAAAAGACAGCATTTTTTAAGAGGTGTATTTTCTACATAAGTGCACAGTTCTGAGTTTTGGTAAATCAACACAGTTGTGTCATGACCATTATAGTAAAATTGTAGAACACTTCCATGACCTCCAAAACTCACCTCACATTGCTTCACTGTCCATTCCTGCCTCATCCTTAGCCTCAGGCAACCTCTATTTTGTTCTTACTATTGTTTTACCTTTTCTACAATTTCATATAAATTAAATCATACAGCATGGAGGCTTCATATCTGGCTTCCTCCATCTGAATTGCATGTATAGTTTTATCACTTTTGTTGTTGACTGGTACTTCACTGTGTGGATATCACATTTTGTTTATTCTAATCTGTGTGCAGCTTATTTCCATTACTCTTTGTTTACTAATTTTTATCTCATATACTTTTGATTGGGTTTTCTGAGGTGTCTTTTTCCCTTTCTGCTTTTTCAAATTTCATCTTTCTTCATGTGATGTTTATTTTCTTCCTACTTATTCCTGTTTTCCACTAGCTCTTTCTGCATTTCTCCTCCTGTCTCCCCATTTCTTCCCTAAGGTTTTATAGTTTTTGAGTGTCCTTCAGAGATGTGATGGTTTAATTCAATTTTCTTAATTTTTAGTGATATGCTTGACTATATTCTTTATCTATTCTGCAGAAACATTTCCTGAAAAGTGTAAATTCACTCATTCATTTAATCATTCATTTAACAAATAGATTTTGAATGTTTATAGTGTAGCAGTCTCTGAGGATGCAGCAGTGAATAAAACAGAATAAAAAATTGTGAAAATACATAATATGTTAGATTGTAAACAGTGCTAGATAGGGAAATTTAATTCAGATAAGAGGAAGAAGAAATATTGGCATGTTGTTCAAAGTTTTAAGTAGTGTGATGGTGATGACCACTCTCAGGAGGTGAGGTCTAATTGAACTTGAAGGAGCTAAGAGAGTGAGCCACTATTAATATCTGTGAAATAATATTCCACACAGAGAGAAGAGCAAGGAAAAAGACTGTGAGGGATGATTATGCTTGGAATGTTCTTGGAAAGAAAGGAGAGGGGACAGACAGGTTTGACAGAAAGAAGTAATAGGATATGAGATCATGCAGGGCCTTGTAGACCTTTACAAAGCTTAGATTTGCTTGGGTGAGATGGAGAGAGAGTCCTGGAGTGTATGGAGTACAAAATGAAAAATCCGAGTATTTTTCATCTTTTCGTAAGTTTGGTAACCGTTACTCCATTTTGTATAATATTTATATATTGATGCTGCACCATATCATTTTTATGTGTCATGGAATAAGTTGAATTTTTCTAAACTAGCTATTTGCAGATGGTTCCTGTGAAATGAGGGAGTGAGAAGATCCTAGATAGCATTCCAGACTTTACAACATAAAAGCTCTCCTCCTGCTGCCACAGAGACAGATTACTCCCTACAAATGTGGCTTCTTTGTGTGTCTGTGTGGTTGCACAATATCCCACATCTTCTGTTTCTCTTGATCAGGCCTGGTCCAGAGGTTGTATTCTCTCCTGTTCAAGATATGTAGCATGTGCATTTTTGAGAGAGCCCCTTACCTTTGTTGATGCTGTTGAGAACAACTCCTGCTGTGCTTCCTTGGATTCTCTGCTATTTTTATTTCTTCTCCCCACGGCTTCCGTCCAGCTCAGCTCCTTTGGACAGCCTTCACATGCATGATGAAGCCAGCTTATTACACCTGCCTCCCAGTTTCTCTAAAAATTGAGGCTACAAGATAGTCCTTTTGCTTATAAGTTTGGTGTGATTTTCAGGAAGAGAAGGAGAAAGACACTGATTTAGTGTGATAATTTTATACACTGACTTATGTAGGGACCAAAGTGGAAAGTTCCCCATGGCTCACTGAAGATTCAGTGAAAAACTGACTTGCAAAAAGCAGATTAATTGGAGGAAAGCCAAACAAATGTATTTAATGTGTATGTACAGGAGCCCTCAGAATGAAGCCTCAAAGATACAAGGGAAATTGTCCATGTTTACGCTTAGGTTCATCCAAATACAGCAGCTGTATAGAAATGCTTACATAAAAAGGATATAGTCTAAGCAAATAGACTGAGTTGGGAAACCCCACACTCCCCTACCCAGTGGGAGCACCCCAGCAAGGCTTTCCTGTCTATATTTTTCTTGGCAGCTCTGAGTATGTATTTCTTCCTTCTGAGTATGGTGCAGGGCCCTCTTTGGAATGGGAGTCTTATGATCTTCAGTCAAACAAGGCAAGCCAGATAATTTATTTATGGGCAGTTTTTACACAGAAAGGCAGAGGGAAAGTTAGAGTAATATTTGCAGGTTTCTATAGCTTGCCTTAGGGAAGACGATTCTAGTTTTGATGCCTAGGCTTTGGGGAAGACTGGGACTGAGAGACAGGAGGGAAGATGGTCAGAGAAGTACTTTTGCTTCCAAGTTCTTCATTTTAAGGTATTGTTTTCTCAGCCCAAGCACTTGGCTAGGCCAATGGTGCTCAATTGTTTGGTCAAACACCGGTCTGCAGAGATTGCTGTGAAGGTATTTTTAGATGTGATTAACAGTTAAATAAGTAGACTTTGAATAAAGTAGATTATCCTCCATAATGTGAGTGGGCCTCATCCAATCAGTTGAAGGCCTTAAGATAAAAGACTGAGTACTCTTGAAGAGGAAGGGATTCTGCCTCCTGATTGTCTTTGGACTAGGGATTTGCCACATCAACTCCCAGAATTTCCAGACTGCTGGACTGCCCTGCTGGTTTCAAACTTCCCAGCCCACGTAGCGTTTCAGCCAATTTTTAAAAATAGATCTCTCTCTATGTATAGACAGCCTATTTGTTCTGTTTTTTTGGAAAACACTGACTCATATAGGTAGCCATATTTGTAATAAAAATTCAATAAGTAATTTGGTGCAAATATTGGAAAAATTTTGTAGAGAGACTTAGTTTCAAAACCTTTTGTATTTATTCAGCATTTATATAAGTTTAGGGTTTTCAAAAATATATTTACTGTCACATATATAATTCCATAGCACTTTTACAAGAACAGTAGTTTAACATGTAGGTAAATTCTGTATTATTTCCTACTCTTACTGTATACAGTGCTTGGAAAGTATAATATTAAAAGCAGAGAGGTTAAGGTGTTATTTGGAAAGACTGTCTGATTGGGTCCGTAGATTACAGCTAGAAGTTGGAATACATTTGATCTTTGATTAGAGATAGGAACATTCCAAATATCTTTTTTACCCATAAGCATACCTATCATTTTGTAAGACATCCTTCAAATACAACATACATTTGTAACCAAAAGTGTATTGAAGGAAACTAAAAATATTTCACCCCAAAATATACTTATTTGACATATTTTGAGATGGCTGTTCAGAGGGCCTGCAGACTGAAGTAGTCCCACAAAGCTGTCTTTATAGAGGAGATGTGTAGAGGGAATAAAGTGAAGTAAATAGCAGATGCAAACAGACTTTCTCTGAAGCTTTTTCTTGTCCAGATCAAGAAAGATAAGCTGTGCATCTCACACTTCAAAAAGTCTGACAGAAACAGACCCTACAAGGGCTGATATCTGTGAGGCTTCATCTGCTTAACAGATCACATGTTTCTCCAGGCTTTACTCTTCTCTCCCTATCATAACATGGTTTGCCACTCTTAGAGCTCTTGTTATTCCTGTAACCTCAAGATGATATAAAATTATTAACCATCTTGACTTTGAATTTTTCATATTTGTATGATTCCTGTGCCCATATGCATGTTAATAAATTTGCATGTCTTTTTTCCTATTAATCTGTCTATTATCAGTGAGTTTTATGGACTCAGCTTACAAAACCTGCACAAAATGGTAAAAATTTAAACTTCCCTAGTATCAAAGATATATAATTAAAAATAGTAACATTCAATATGATAGCTATAGGGTAATATTATAAATGTCTAGGTCAGTATTTCAAAATATTCTTTAGACATTTCTATCAGAGTCAAGAGAGAATATTGGATCTCTTAAACTGAAGTCTAGGTTTAGAAAAGTCCAACAGTCATAGGAAAAATATCTAACCTTTAATGATTAAAAATATAATGAGAATAAACTTTTTTTTGTTATTGTTTTATGTGATTCATGTTATGCTTAAAGGCTATAATAGCATATGAAATAAATATAACAACTGTAGACTGCAACTTTTGAACACATAGCTTAAATAACTAGAACTTAGAGAATTATCAACTTCAATGTCCAATGTGAGATACCCAAATATACAGTTAACTCTATTGAGACACATTTATTCATAGCATATGCTAAGAGAAACTTAAATATTCCAAAGGATCTGTACTGTCAGAATTACCAGACAATACTCACCCATCCCCAAACCCACTGTCTTATTTTTTGAAGGAAAGAACTTTCTTACAGGTTTCCATAGAGCACACTGCTTTGGGAAGTTTCATTTTTCATGAATCTGTGCTAAGTTTTTAAACTATTATTTATGGCCAAATCATTTGCATAAGTGTTAGATTGCCTTGCATTTTCTTTATAATTATTCATAAAATGATAACTATAAAGAGTGCACGCGATCCTCTAACTTAATGATTAACTGGTTTGGTTAAGACATTTAAAGACATATCTTGAAATGACCTGAGATTTATTAAAATGAACATTATATGAATGTGAAAGATTATTTGATGTAGGTTTCTTATTCTACAGGAGTTGTAAAACCTGCAGAACCAAATGGGCTTACCATATAGGCAGCATGCTATGGATTATGGTGGTGGTTCCACAGATTTTTGGCACTAGGGACTAGTTTTGTAGAAGACAGTTTTTCCATGGATGGAGGGAGTATGGGAGAACCATTACATTCTCATAAGTAGCATGCAACCTAGATCCCTCACATGTGCAATTTACAACAGGTTTTGTCTCCTATGAGCATCTAATGCTGCTGCTGATATGACAGGAGGTAGAGCTTAGGCGATAATGCTTAATCATCTACCACTCATCTCCTGCTATGCAGCCCAGTTTTTATCAGGCCATAGACCAGTACTTTGGGGATTGGGAATCCCTGGATTATGGTTCACC
Organism: Cheracebus regulus; assembly: GCA_963574635.1. Taxonomy (NCBI): domain Eukaryota; kingdom Metazoa; phylum Chordata; class Mammalia; order Primates; family Pitheciidae; genus Cheracebus; species Cheracebus regulus. Next base: position 41,754 of record CAUYQU010055343.1, read on the forward strand.
CACACAAAAACATAATTTTTTTATAGGAATGAAATGGAAAAAACAAAGAAGCATAAAGTACCCTATCAATGTTTCGATTAAAACATTCAGAATATCAGCTAAAGATTTAAAATATGGGAGGGAGATCCAAGATGGCCAAATAGGAACAGCCCTGGAGTGCAGTTCCCAGTGAGAGCAATGCAGAGGGTGAGTTATCACTGCATTTCCAAACAAGGTACCAGGTGCATCTCAATGGAACTGTTTGCACAATGGGTGTAGCATAAGAGGGGTGAGCAGAGTCAGGATAGGGTGTTGCCTCACCCTGGAAGTGCAATCCCTGGAGGAACTCCCTCCCTACTCAAAGGAGGCCATCATGGGCTTTTCCATCCGCTGCAGCACTTTGATTCAGATACTGTGCTTCTCCTACAGCATTTGCTGCCCACAGACCAGGAGATTCCCAGGCTGAAAAGTACCATGAGTTGTTTCAGCCGGTACCATGGGTTTCCACACAAAAATTGCACAAACCTGGGTGGCCATTTCAACTGTCACCTAGAATACCTGGGAGACAGAGCCACCCATTCAGCTGAAAAGGAAGGGGCTGAAAGTGGGGAGCCAGGTGATCTGGCTCAGCGGGTCCCACCCCTATAAAGACCAGCAATCTGAAATGCTCTGGATTGAGAGTTTTGCAGCAAGTGCAGCCGGACCCTGGACAGTCCAGCTCTGTTGGGGGAAGGGTGTCCACCATTACTGAGGCAGTCTGCCACTACCGAGCCAGTCTGCCATTACTGAGGCAGTCTACCATTACTGAGGCAGTCCGACATTACTGAGGCAGACCGCCATAACTGAGAGAATTCTAACTGCACCTCTGTAAACAAAACTGCAAGTAAGTTTACACAGCAGATGGTGAGAGCCCACAGTAGCTCAGCAATGCCTCTTCTGGCAGACTGTGACTAGACTACCTCCTTGCTGGGCAGAGCATCTCTGAAAAAAGGCAGCAGCATGTCAAAAACTTATAAATAAATAAAGCCCTACTTTCCCAGGACAGAGCACCTGGGAAAAGAGGCGGTTTTGAGTTCCACTGCAGCAGACTTACATGTACCTGCCCAGCAGCTCTGAATGGAACAACAGGGGGCTTCCTGACCCCCATAGATCCAAAAACGTACCTAATAAAGGAGAGCTCTAGCTGACATCTGGTGGACACCCTTCTGAGATGAAGATAACAGAAGAAGAAACTGGCAGGAACCCTTACTGTTCTGTAGACCCCATGGGTCATTCCAGGCAAGCAAGGTCTGGAGAGGACCTCCAGCAGTCCTAACAGTAGAGCCTGACTGTTAGAAGGAAAACTAAAAAACAGAAAGAAATACCTTCAACATCAACAAAAAGGATGTCCACTCAGAGATCTCATCCAAAAGTCACCAACTACAAACACTACAGGTAGATAAACCCATAAGGATGGGAAGAATCAATCACAAAAATGATGAAAACACCCAAAACCAGAAAGCCTCTCCTCCTCCATGGGATCACAACTCATCACCAGCAAGGGAACGAATATGGATGGAGAATGAGTCTGAGGAATTGACAGAAACAGGCTTCAGAAGTTGGGTAATAACAAAATTCTCTGAGCTAAAAGGACATGTTCTAACCTAATGCAAAGAAACTAAGAATGATTAAAACATTAGAAGAAATGCTAACTAGAATAACCAACTTAGAGAAGAACATAAACAACTTAATGGAGTTGAAAAACATGAGAACTTCAGGAAGGATACATGAGTTTCAATAGCCAAATTGACCCAGCAGAAGAAAGGATATCAGAGATTGGAGATCAACTCAATGAAATAAAATAAGAAGGCAAGATTAGATAAAAAAGAGTGAAAAGAAATGAACAAAGTCTCTAAGAAATATGGGATTATGTAAAAAGACCTAATCTGCATTTGACAGATGTACTTGAATGTGATGGGGAGAATGAATCCAAGCTGGAAAACACTCTTCAGGATATTACCCAGGAGAACGTCCTCAACCTAGCAAGGGAGGCCAACATTCAAGTCCAGGAAATACAAAGAACATCACAAAGATACTCCTCAAGAAGAGCAACCCCAAGGCACATAATCGTCAGATTCACCAGGGTTGCAATGAAGGAAAAAATGCTAAGGGCAGCCAGAGAGAAAGGTGGAGTTACCCACAAAGGGAAACCCATCAGACTTACAGCGAGTCTCTTGGCAGAAACTCTACAAGCTAGAAGAGAGTGGGGGCCAATATTCAACATCCTTAAAAAAAAGAACTTTCAACCCAGAATTTCATATCCAGCCAAACTAAGCTTCATAAGTGAAAGAGAAATAAAATCCTTTATGGATAAGCAATTGTTGAGAGATTTCATCACCACAAGGCCTGCCTTATAAGAGCTCCTGAAAGAAGCACTAAACATGGAAAGGAACAACCAGTACCAGCCACTCCAAAAATGTACCAAGTGATAAAGAGCATCAACACAATGAAGAAACTGCATTAATTAATGGACAAAACAACCAGCCAGCATCAAAATGGTAGGATCAAATTCACACATAACAATATGAACCTTAAATGTAAATGGGCTAAATGCCCCAATCAAAAGACACAGACTGGCAAATTGGATAAAAAGTCAAGACCCATTGGTGTGCTGTATCCAGGAAAACCATCTCACATGCAAGGACACATAGACTCAAAATAAAGGGATGGAGGAAGATTTACCAAGCAAATGGAGAACAAAAAAAGCAGAAG
>CAUYQU010055345.1:0-47935 GCA_963574635.1 Cheracebus regulus
AAAGAATAGATGAATGAATTAGTTCACATAAAAAGATTATATTGGGTTCCTAAAAACTCATGGCATTGTGGTAGGTACTTTAGACACACTGTCTATTCTAGCTTTTTTTTTTTGAGACAGAGTCTCACTCCGTCACCAGGCTCCAGGCTGGAGGGCAGTGGCGCGACCTCGGCTCACTGCAATCTCCACCTCCCGGGTTCAAGCAATTCTCCTGCCTCAGCCACCTGAGTACCTGGGACTACAGGCGCGTGCCACCATGCCCAGCTAATTTTTTTGTATTTTTGGTAGAGACAGGGTTTCACCATGTTGGCCAGGATGGTCTCGATCTCTTGACCTCGTGATCTGCCCACCTCGGCCTCCCAAAGGGCTGGGATTACAGGTGTGAGTCACTGCCCCCAACCCCTTCTTCAGTCTTTCCTCAGAAATGATTATCATCTGATTATCAGTTGAGAAATTATCCATATTTGCTCAGAAGTTATTATTATCTGAAGCATATAAACAAGCCATTTTGGATGAAATCCTCCTTTACAAAGAGAGTTGTTTGATAGCTCATGTTCCATGCACATAGCTACTAGTCAGTGGATGTGCTAGAATGAGGCTTCTTGCGTTCTGTACAGAATTCTCTTCCTCACATATATTCCCATATTGATGCTGTTTGTTCACCGAGTATGATTCTGTTCCCACAACAAAATCACTGAATCCTAGAGGACATCAAATCTGTTCCTTTTGCCATTCTATTTCCCCAGATGCATCTCAGAACACAAGACTGCAAGACAAAATTAACGGGAACTTACACTGAATGGAAGCAATTGGCATCTGTAAAGTTAGTGCTTTGAAATGTCAATTATAATTAAATTCAGTAAAGAGTATTGAGTACCAACTATAACAGTGCACCATAGTCAGGATTTGGGAACAATGAAGAGGATTAAGGTGTGCCCCACCAACCACAGGTGTTCACAGTCCTATTGAGGAGAAAAATAGGTGCCTAATTATAGTAGCACAGAGCATATATACTATCATGTACTATTCTTTAAGTTGCTTTGCTGATGCAACTTATTTCCAACTGCTTATCTAATTGGCTTTTGGTGAGTTAGGAAAATACTTCATCTTTCACACTGATATTTTTATTTTCTTCACTAAATAGTAAATAGGACATTGATTTTTATTGATCTGATTGCACTATTAATGGTTTCTATAACCAGATCTCAACAAGGTTTTGTCATTTCTTCAGGTTTTCCAGAATCCTACGATCTGATTATAAGACATGATCTATTTAGAGTCTTTTCATTAGTTTATCAACCAGAAATGGTGGTCAGTGGTCACTCTTTGTCTTATTCTTCTGAAACAGATGCTTAACAGAAGTTTAAAAGATAATACCTCATACTTATTATCTCCAAAGAGATGCTTTTACATTAAAGTTTAAGATTATTGTCTTTTTTTTTTTTGCTCTGTCGATAAGTTTTAGTTTATTATTGAATGACTATGTATTGCATACTTCATGGAACATCTGACCAACAAACAATGTATGTTTAACTTTACATCTACAACTACAGTCAAGATAACAATCTCACAGTGCCCGCTTTTGGAAGCCACAAGCCTAGACTTCTTTGAAGGCAGCGTTCCCCCTTTAAAGCATAAGCTCAAGATGTAATCTAGTTTTACATAACAGAAGTCTTTCATTGAACCACTGACATTCACATTCACAGGCATGGACTCTTTTTTCTAGGGAAGATCAGAAGCAAATGCTACTCAAATTTTTGCACTGAGTAGCCTCTGCTTCAATACATGAATTTCATTCCATTTACAGAGCACTTCTGTATAGCCTGAAGTAGAGGGACTTCAGTAAGTGCAATTAGAATATCCTTGCACATAAACTGTTAAAAAAATAAACACAGGCCGTGCCTGCATTCAATTCACAATATTAAAAAAAGGGAGAATATAGTTACATTGCAGTGTTTCCAAACAGATTATCCAGAACAGAGGCTCAGCTTGATGCCAATCTTTTACATGCACTGTCAGAATAAACAAGTACCCTTTAAGGTTCATCCATCACGATTTATGATACATTAAGCCAAATCTGTTGTTCTCTGAGGCTGGTGTTAGGGGATTTTCAATATTCAGACCGAGAAATTGCATTTAGGAAAAGGGATTTCTCCTCTCCTTTTTCCGTAGAATTTCTTTAGTGCTATAGAGTCTTGTTAAGTCTGTTGGAATCTGCTATATACTCCAGTCCTAATCGCAGATTCGTTTTAAAAGTTTGAAATCTTAACTGGTAGCAGGAAATGACTTTAAATTAACATTACATGAACTACTATAAATTGTTCACTGAAAAAGAGAGTGTTTAATTATAAACGAAGGAACTTGCTGCCCAGTTGATTAACTATATTAAACACTTTATATTTTCAAAACTCAGGCACACTTGTTATTAAGCTGTTTCTCACAATGTGTCTCTAAGGGAGCCTAACTCTATCACCTTCTATTTTAATAAATGATGCACTTGACTCATAAAAATTAGATTGCCCATCTTGGACATGTAGACATGAAAAACTGGAATTAGGTTGCAAGTTCTCAGTGTACCCAGACCTGGTTTACAGAACTATGCTCTTAGTTTTCCGAACTAAGTAAGAAAACAAAATTTATCTGTCCTGTGTTACTGTATATGAGTACACACACACACTTTTTGTCTGAACATTTCTTTTTTGTATGTAAAACCAGTCATGTTATTTTGTTATAGGGGCAACATAAACAGAGAAATGACTCTATTAAATAATCTGTGTTACTTACTTTGATATTCCTTAACTTGAGCTTACATAGCACACTTACTTGTTTCTCTTTTTCCCTTTAGATTCTGTGTCATTCAAAACACTAGTACAATTGACTTAGGTCAAATCATAGAACTGTATGATACTAAGATTAACTGAAGTTTTTTTGCTATGAATTCATTCTTAAAAGCATACTTGATCATATTTCTTTCTATTAATTAGTATAATTGTATATTATATATAATTTTATTAATTTATTATGGGTTTATAATTTCTAATATTTTTACTTTGGGGTTTAAAGTTGTTATTATGAATAGTCTATAACACATAATACAGATACTGATTTCATAGTTTTATTGGTGTTTTTTGAGTTGTTTACTATTTTAAATCTAATTTGACTGGTGAGTTGCAGTTCTCTCAGTGTCACTTTAATATGTCGCTATGCAGAGCACAGAAATAGAAAACACTAGCTGCATGGTAAATAAATGACAACCACTTAAACATCTCAGTTTTGTGCATGTGTGTTTATATATATAACCAACATATATCTTTGTAATGAAAACTGTTCTAAAAAGTATCCCATCTGAACCCTGATATTAATCATATAGTTATTAATAATATATGCAATATTAACATTTTCAAAATTATGACAAAAATTCTGTTATTTCTCTTTAAAAACAGGCTAAAGAAAATTGTTAGCAAGTGAAAGGAAACTCTCATTTAAGTTATAGTGCTAACAAAAGTAAATGCTCTCGACATTTTTAGATCTGTTTTTAAAAGAAAAGGCTATTTTATGCTCATATAATTTGCTTTATACTGTAAAACTTCAATTACATTGGCATTGTGTGAGCACAGTTATTATATAACAAATATGGTAGCCAGATATGGACATTTTCTTCACATTTCCCTTCCCAAATAAAATGTAAAGTCATACTTCAGTGCCTGTGAAAATATAAATACATGATTCTCGGTAACAGAACACCAAAATGTATCCTAATTTCACCCTAGAGTAACTTACTGATAAAGATATGGTTAGGGGTAAATAAGATTCGTAAGTTGCATTTTATTATGGAAAAATGGAACAAATAATATGAGAATGTGATTTAAGTATTTGTCTTCTCATGTTTGTATTAAGATTAAAACTTAGTGCATTTTCTAAATAATTTAGGGAGGCTCTCCTCTGAGATTGAAACTTCTTCAAGCATCTAAAACATTTCATATATATATATGTCTGTGGTTTCTCTAGACGTAAGTATCATAAGTGTTCTGTGACTAAGTTGGCCTCTAATCTATGAATATAACAGCTGCAGTATGTGAGGACCATGGTTACGTCTGTTTGGTTCCTCATGTAATCAGGAAACCTAGCCCCATGGCTAGTTTTGAGGAGGATCCCTACAAATATATCTTAAATGAAAAAAAAAAAAGACACAAACATTGTTTTTTAATATTCATTTGTATCTTCTTATTAAGATGCCAACAGGAAAGCAGATGAAAGTATTTGAGGCTAAAGAGAAAAAACTTAGAAAAGTTTTTGAGATTTAAAAGTCTGTTCAGCTCTAGTTCATTCTGCATGATTCTAGAGATTTTCATTGCTTGCTGGTTTTTATTGGACTAACTGATGTAATGATGGTTAAACTAAGGAGAGGTTATCCAGAATGCTGTTATCAGCCTTCTAGTGTCAGCAGGTCCACTAAATTCATGGCAGTTTTGACAATATTATTACATATTTAGGCTTAATGGTAAAAGTGAATGATGAATATTTTATCCTGATAATTGTGTTTCACTGTATATATTATATTTCATCATGAAGGGATAGTTATGTTAAAGAGGAGGGAAATGGGGAAGATGATTTAAAAAAAGAAAAATGTGTTTATAAGAGAATCACTGTCACAAAAGAGAGCAAATGCTATTCCATAGTGAGCACTGTGGCATCATTCAGAGTTCAGGCCCTTAGTGGAAGGCCTATAGATGCTCCCTTGGCAGCCTTCTGGTAGTCATTACGAATGACACTGTGAAAACAGCACTGCTGTTAGACCTAGAAAACACTGCTGTTAGCTTACAAAACATGTGAGTTTTGTACACTGTCTGTGGAGAGGTTCTTGAGGTCATTTGCATTAGAGAGCCAACAAACAGTTTTAACTGGAAACATCTATGTATGGTAAAATAGAAAAGTTCACAGTAAATGTTTTGAAAATGCTTTTTGTCCCAGGTTTTCTTTTTCAGTTCAGATTATTTCAGTATATGACAGTGTCTCATGAATGTGAACGGACTCAAATATTGCCAAACTAGTGCTGGTCAACATGTAGATATAAACTTAGGAGACTGTTCATATGTCCTTTGTGCAATATTTGAGTTGTTTCAAAAAGTATACAATAAGTAGTGACATAGGGAAAGGGTTAGAGTAAATGAGAACCATATTCATACTTTTAATACCCTATGACTACATAGAGTCCATCATTTGTTCAAAATTCAGTGTCAGTGTTTAATTGTACATAGACTTATGGCATTACTTTTGATATCACTGGAAAATATTACCAAATTTATAAAAATCAGTGTTTAGAGTCTGTAAGTGACTTAGGTTTTTTAGATTACTTCTGGATTACCTGAATGAGGTTTAGTGGTATACACACTACTTGGATATAACAAGGAAACATATGTACACTTCATTTGGTTTTACTTTATTTCAGCTCAGAGATGACGATCGAGAGTGAATGAATCCCTAAAGTTATGAAAGTAACACTAACTCCTTATGGAATTTTTATGTTGTAGCATTAAAAAAAGGACGATTTTGGATCACACCAGATCCTTATCACAAAGATGACAACATCCAGATTGGCCGTGAGGTGAAAATATCTTGCCAAGTAGAAGCTGTTCCTTCTGAGGAGCTAACATTTAGCTGGTTTAAAAATGGTCGTCCATTAAGAAGTTCTGAGCGGATGGTTATTACACAGACTGATCCTGATGTCTCTCCTGGAACAACAAACTTGGACATCATTGATTTAAAATTCACGGATTTTGGGACGTACACATGTGTAGCATCTCTGAAGGGAGGAGGAATATCTGATATCAGTATTGATGTTAATATATCCAGCAGCACAGGTAAGAGGCATATGTTTATCATGTAAAAGATGTTCACATTTAGAATAATCGAAGTTTAGGAGATCAAATAGTTTTTGGTTAAAAATATTTTTTTCCCTTTTAAGTTTCTTAAAAACAAAATTTTAATGATCTGAATGCTCAATGAATACTAGATTCTGAAACACTGTTTCATCTATGTTGATTTAGATTTACATGAGATTTTACAGAAATCATCCAAATAAAATTTACTAAGATAGATATAGGCTTCTAGGTTAAATAACACTAGTATTTCATGAAAATACTCTGAAGAGTCTAAAATTATATTAAATAAGTTAAACAACAAATGTCTAGAGTTAAGACAATTATAAGAAATTTTAAAGTATAACTATATAGTGCTAAGAAGAAAATACTGAGAGATAGTTTAGGAGTCTTCAAATACAAAATATATAAGAAATGTACCCTTTACTAACAAAAACTGATATGTGAAAGTTGTAGTCAGATGTGACTTTTTTGCAGAATCGTGGTGAAATCTGTTCATAATGAAAATAGTTAAGTACGAAAATATATTGGAGTGAAATTCTTTCTTTTAAAGTTAAAAATGAAAACATGTTATTAGTTCTTTTCTTGATTAAATGTACATCTGTGGACAAGGAAAATTACAGGGATTTGGTAGTGGAGGGTTCATTCAGATGCTTTAAAGCCCTGTGATTCTATGAGGCACAATCAGCACGCATCCAGAGTTTCAAAGTAGCTGTATTTGTTTTGCCAACTTGTTACCAAAATGAATTTAATGGAAGATTCTTACATCATGCAAGATAAATAATATGTGTTGAAAACATAGAGACAAATGTGGTAGACACATGATCAGACATCATTTTGCCTCTTGTACATTGAGGTATTCACCTATAATTTTGTGCCTTCTCATGGTTCCAAATTGCAGTGCACACTGGATTGATTTTACTCCTTATGAATAGAGGTTCATGATTCAGGTTGACAAAAATGTGCTAACTTTGCACAGTTGTACTTTGCTCCTAAAAGATATTCAATTTTTATCATCTACAACTAAAACAGAAGGAAATTATGGTGATGAAAAGTACTTGTGTTTGGACATAATTTCTTTTCTAGCTTTAAAAAAAAAGCTAGAAGCAATGAAAACATATTTTTTTAATCTAACTGATATTTAAACATTGGTGCTAGCATTAAGAGATGGATTTATTTAGGGTAACTGAGGGAAAGATGTTGATAAACACATTTATTTATGTATTCAATCAACAAATATCCATTGATTGTCTGCCTCAGTGTGTTAGGTGACACTGTCCTATATGACATTCCACATATGATATTTCCTGTAAGAGAGTAAGCGTGATTTTGCAAGATTCAGGATCATTTGTCCTTATTTTCGGAGGAATGGTTTTCCAGAAATATTCCAGACTTAATCAAAACCATTGCTTTGTTTTATTTGGTTTGGTTTTTTTGCTTGTTTCCTTTACAGAACCAGTGACACAAAGCCCAGATCCAAAGAATCAATGCTTTTATCTAAAAGAACTCCTTTGATGGGAGTACAGTTCATAAATCATTAAACTCAGTCAAAAGATAGAGCACAGAATAGAGAGAAGAAATACAAAATGAGCCCTAACATTTTTTTTTTTTTTTAAGACAGAGTCTTGCTCTGTCACCAGGCTGGAATGCAGTGGCGTGATCTTGGCTCACTGCAACCTCCGTCTCCCAGATTCAGCCTCCCAAGTAGCTGGGACTACAGGCATGCACCACCACACCCAACTAATTTTGTGTTTTACTAGAGACGGGTTTCACCATGTTGGCCAGGATGGTCTCAGTCTCTTGACCTTGTGATCTGCCCGCCTGAGCCTCCCAAAGTGCTTGTTATATTGCCTGTTTGAAACTATGTGTTATAAATGACAAAATAGTTAAGATGACTAATATTGATTTGTAAAATTTCCAACAATCCTTTAGGGAAAATTCAACATTAGTAGTAAGAGATTGCTTGTAATTGTTAAATTTTCTTAACTATCATTAATTTGCCTGGCTACCAAAGGTAACAATATTAGGGATAAAATAAATACATGGTCTTCTTGCAAAACACTACCCCTGGAAAGCCCCTGCTTACTACAGATAGATGTGGTTTCTCCAGAGTGGAAGCTCCACGAAGTCTGAGACTTTGTCTGCATCACTCATTGCTATCATCTCAATGGCCAAAACAATACATGGCACATAGAAGGTACTCAACAGATAACTATTAACTAACAAAATGGCTAATTCATGCATACACCTTTCATTTTAGGTTTTCTTTCTTCCCATTGTCTCTGTAATGCAAACATTTGCTGTACCTCTTACTGTCCTTATTGTAATTCCCTTCTGACTTAAAGTTATTTGATAGACAAATTCATAGTGACTTAATGTTTTATCACTCCCAAAGACAGGAGCAGCTCCTCGATATGTGGTGTCCAGTGTAAATAAAAATGCATGCCCTTTGTTCAGAAATTAATAAATTCACTATGGCAGCATCAGAGCATTAAAGAAAATTTGGGGCTTTTCTAAATGTGGCTACACAGATAGCAGGCTCTTGAGGCTGGATGGCCCAGGAGATTATATTGATAGGAGGCCTAGAGAAGATGATATTTGACCTAAAGAATGAGTTACTAAAGAGGATTACGTAGTCTGTCTATGCTGAAACTGACCTTTGATGTTCCAATTTGCTTACTATAGAGTAGATACGAGAATGCAATGTAAAGTTCTATAAATCTGAGATTGTATTATTCAACTGATATCATTAAAAAGGATTTTTATCCCAACATTATTGAAGACTAAAGTGCTTTAATATGAAAATAGATGTATTCTAGGATATAGTTTGAACAATGAAAATGAATAAGCTATAGCATTAAGGGAAATAATATTAGACTATATCAATTTTATGAACCCTAGAGGATACTAAGGAAATTCACACAAATTGGATGAGTCAAAGAAAAGGAAGCAACAACTAAGACATAAATATATATGTGATGATCTGTTAGATTCTTGGTTTTACTAGTTACATTATCTCTATTATAGGAAATTGAGCATTGACCAAATGGTCAGTAGTTTACTTATGTGCTAAGCATTTTCTTCATGTTAAATGTAGGGCATTTTAGAGTTCATACAAAAATCTTACATTGAATCTCAATTGCTACTGTGTTGTTATAGTTTTTCATCTCTCTTTAATTCTTCATCATTCAATTTGAATGTTACTGTGTTTTAAGAGACATATAGTGATATTTTTTAAGGCTAAGGTATACCACAAGGCATTTTTACCTAAGACAGAAAATCATTTTTCTTAAATTACAGAGCCACATTTCAATGTATGTTTTTGGTGATTTTTAAAATTGAAATATAAAATATTACAGGGAAGTAAATTTTAGTTTACAGAATTACTCATATATTTTAAAGACAATGATTTGATTTTAGAAGACAGTTTAGGGTCAGGCATGGTGGCTTACCCCTATAATCCCAGCACTCTAGGAGGCTGATTCAGGGGGATCCTTGAGGCCAGGAGTTTGAGGCTGCAGTGAGCTATCATGGCACCACCACACTTAGCCTGGGAGACAGAGCAAGACTTTATCCTGAAAAAGAAAAAGGAAGAGAGGAGAGGAGGACAGAAAGGAGGAAAGGAAAAGAAAAGAGGCCTCATGTATTTTGGAGTTTGAAGTTGATCGATAAAAACTATGATGTATAATTATAGGTTGTCTTACACATTAATTGAATATTAGATACTTTTTTTCTCCTGATTCTTTAAACATGCAAATTGTTTCATTGGAATTATTTGTGATTGGTTCTTTTTTATTATTATTTAAAATTATTGTTTCTTTTAGATTTATTTTCTGTGTTATTGCTACATATACACTCTGTGTTATATGGTGATAGTACAAATGGGCCTTTCCCTTAAGGTGCTTACAACCTAAATCATCAAGACAGATTACATAGAAACTAGACAGTATATAGTGGATACCCACTATGCTTAAAGTTGCATTGTATTTCATGAGGGTATAAGAAACTTTAACAGAGAAATGACATTTGAGTTAAATGTTGACAAAAGTAGCATTGTGCTAGTGACAGTGGAAGGAGGACATATTTGGCAGAATATATAGGATGAAGAAAGCCCCAGGAATATTTAAAGTGATAATTCTTATTTTTACTGTAGGATTCCTATTTATTGACATGAATATAAGCAGATTATGTTGGTTTATTACATTTTACAGTTTTTTTTAAAATTCCTGAAGCTATATTTTATCTGACTAAACTGCAGGTAACTTAAAATTATAAATGTTTCAATTAAAAAATGTACTGAAACATTATCTGCTATAATTCAATTTTATAAAATAGAACTCTTCATATACTTGCTGAAAAATGCATGTGAATTTTAGCCTAAAATTTTGGCAAAACTTAAAATCAAATTTTTAATTATTGTCATTTGATTGTCATTCCTTTGCAAAAATATAATCATTATACAGCAGTAGCCTTAATGTTCAGTGGCATTTTTGCAAGATATTTCATTGCTTCTTCCAGTATTATTCCATGGTAGAGTCCTTGGATGCTTATTAGCTTGCATTTATTTCTTTGCATGACTTGATAAACTTGTAGGTTTTTAGTAAACTCAGCCTCGAAAACCTAAACAGTGAGACTGCTGATCTGTGGAATTCCCATGATGAGACATCTGGTGGGCAAATATAGCAGAAGACTCAATACAGATTTTGATGATTGTTTTCCTACCTTGTTAGAGTACATGGACATTTTATAGACAGAAAGTGGAGCCAAATTTAGAGGTTTAAACGAGATGCTGAAACATAAGCATAGGTGCACAGTCGTGACCAACTGAGAAAATCTGTTCAAATTTTAGTTTTCTGCCACCCATCTAGTTACTATAATTTTGTTAACCAGTGTCTGTACAAGTATTCACATCTGCAAAATGAGAGTTGAAGCTACGCATAGTTAACATCTGAGTTACTGGACAGAGAAACATTAATTTCTTTCCTTGAATCCAAAATTGTGAAGTACAATCCATGACCTCTGAATTAATAATGAGCATCAGAGGCTGGCAAACTTTTTGTAAAGGGCTGTATAGTAAATATTTTCAGCTTTTCCAGGCCATATGGTTTCTGTCACAACTATTCCACTCTGCTATGATAATGGGCAAGATGCCATAGGCAATAAATGAACTTTACAAAAACAGGTGGTAGCCATATTTTGCCCACAGGCTATAATGCATTGACCTCAAACCTACACTTTTGATATCCTATTAAATCAGAAGTAATAACAAAGCTGAACCTCATGGGCTTACTAGAAAATTAAACTCACATATAACTGTTATTTGTCTATACAAACATTAATAATACATTTTATAAAAATTGAGGCAAAATCTTATTAACAGATATAATCTAGCATTTGCTTCAATAAACCATAAAAGTTATAGGGGAGCACACAGGATAATGTTATTTCATCTGGTCAGCAAGAGTTCCATAGAGCAGGTAGCATCTGAGCTGGATTAAGAATGAGGCACTAGATCTTAGAAGGAAATGAATCTCATTAGATCTTATTAGCTCACATTCACACAATGAAGAATGACCAAAGCATTTATCAGGGGAGCATTATGATCTGATTTGTGCTTTGGGGGCCTATTCAGTTGGTGAATCTGCAGAGTTCAGACAGAGACTATTAGATAAATGGTGGTGGAGAAATAAAAGAGATTCAAAAGACATTCTTAAGGCTTAACAATCAATCAGACAAAGACAGCTTTTCCTGTTTCCCAAACAGACTATATTTGCATTGTGACCCAAGATTCAGTGAATTATTTGGAGATAATGTAACATAGAGAGGCAAAACAATTTTGTTAAGAACAAAAATGCCTGGGTGACAGAGTGAGACCCTGTTGAAAAAAAAAATTGGGCAGTGGGAAGAAGTAATATTTTATGAATAGTGGCTCGGTAACACACTAAAAGATAGAGAAAGCTTAAAAAAAAAACGCTTTGAGACTCAGGAACAACATCTGAGAAGTCAGTTAACTTCTTGCATGTTAGATTTCTTATCTCTTCACAGGTTTGGAATATTTACAAGGGAAAGTTTGAGGAAATAGAATAAATGAAAGAGAGCATAAGAAAAAATTCTGCAGATTGGGGTGTGTATCTGAAGGGTACCACTTATTCAGGTGGACGGATAGATAGGAATCAGATAGGGTGCCGGGGATTACTCACAACCTCTCTCATTAAGGGACAGTTAAGTCAATGACCAATGTTCTAAGGGCAATTTAAAAAAGAGGCTGATTGACATCAGGCAGATTAATGTAGTGCAGAGTCCAGGCCCAAATTTACCTCCTACTAGCTTTATGACCTTGGTCTGGCTGAGCCTCAAAACTTTTCATCTATAGAATAATGGGATCAGCTGGAGAACTGATTTCCAAATAGTGTTTCAATGGCAACAAAAAAAATCTTTTGGAATATTCGCAGGTGCTATTGAACTGCAGAGAGAAGGGAAATAGCAGCAGAGAATTTTACTCATTTCTTTCCTTTCCAACTTCAGTCAGAGCAAAATATGTTTCTCTTGTATACATAGGACTTATATGTAAGGTTATATCTGGACAAAGGATTCTGATTCCCATTTATATGTACACACACATACACACACTAGGAGTATTAAATACTCATAGTTGAAAACCACTGGCTTAGATGAGTTCTTCCATCCCTTTTAAATATGTTGTTATGCTTCTACGACCCCAAAATGTTATGCCTTGATCATTTAGAATACAGTAATGTCACATAAAGGATTTATGTTCTTGAGAAGGGTTTGAGAGAGCAAAGTGGTTTAAGATTAGTTGTAGCTGTAGGGTTGGTGAAACATCCCTCATGTTTCTGGTGAGCAATTAGAAAATCAGTTCTGATGATCAGGAAAAGGTCGAAATTAAAACATAGACTTTACAAGTCATGGCATTAATTTGAAACAGATGAGTTTACCCAAGACAAGAATAAGAAGCAAAGCTAAAAACTGTCCAAGGAGATGATGGAAAAAAGAAGAACCTATGAAGCAAATGAGAATGAGTGATTAATGGAAATCAAGGAAAATAAGCTCCCTAATATGTGTAGAAAAAGAGAATATCCACCTAGTGAAAACCTGTTTGTCCTTAGAGCATCTTCACAGCCTTCAGTACTTCTTCATCTGCATGAAAAAAATGTGAATGATTATATTAGTCCCAGAAACCATAATATTGATGCATGGAATTTGATAATGGAAGTGAGCTCTTATTTTCCTTTAAGTGAAGGTATTGAATATGGAAAGAGTGAGGAAGTATGAAAGACAGAATGAGACAGTGAAGTAAGAGGAAGAGAGGAGAGAAGAGAAGGGGAAGATCAAGATAAGAGGTGAGTTTAAATAGAGAATTTAATATGAATAATATCCATCCTCAGATTATGTGGCATCTTCTTAAACAAGCCACAGGTAGCATTATAGACACTTATAGAAGGTGACAATTATATGAATCCTCTTTTCAAGAATACCATTTAAAGAAGTGAAAAGGACTATTTAAGACATCAATAGTTGCAAGTTGATTTGAGAAACATAAGTTATATCAGTATTATATTTTGAGAGACATAAATACAAAAATGGGAAGTATTCTATTTCCGATAATCGTTCAGTAAGGATTATGTTTTTCTAATAGGATTTTTCATACAAAATTGAATCTGTATTACTATGGAAAGAACATTGGATTTATAATTTCCCTCCAATTATCATGTGAAAATGCTTCAATTTTTTTCCCCAATTATCAGAACAACGGGTTGACTTTACAAGTTATAGTTTAACGGTGATGGTTAATTAGCTTTTGTCTAATTACTGTCCCATGTGTTGGGGACTTTCTTCATTTGATAAAATTAAATACTTCTTCAAATTCTCAGGTGATAGGAAAATAAGAGCAAATCAATGAGAAATAAGAAAGTATACCCACTTTATGCTTCCTGTACCCTTTATTCTTTTCTAATGCAAGCAATGAGGACATAGAAACTATTTCAATTTTGAATGACTGGATATAGAATTCTTCAACCCAATGAGGACTGAAAATCATTTTTTAGTTTTAAAATTTGCATTTAAAATGATAATAGTAATTATTGAGTTTAAAAAAAAAACACTTGTGACAAATATCTCCATTCACGGATAAAGAATAAATGCCTCCATCAGATTTATAGTTAAGAATGGAATGCAAATTACAGCATATTAGTTTAAGGCTGTAATACCAAGACCAACCCTAACATTTTTTACTAGAGGAGAAGATAGAGGTATAGGAAATGATATGTTCACTACTAATGTAGTTATGATCACACTTCAGATTTTTATGTTCACGAATGGCACTACCAACCTACCATTCAAAACTGGTGAAAAGAAAAATAAATAGAAATATTTGTGGTGATTGGATCCATAGGCTAACAGTTTCATCACCATTTTCTTCTATGTGGTAGTAAAAGCTCTAGAACCCTACACCTCCTAGCAACAGAGAGAACAGTTATTAAAGTGATTTAATTTGTATGTGGCATGTTTAATTTCATTTTACACTTCAGAATGTCTTGAAGCTCTTTCTTTCAAGGGTTCCAAATAGAAAGTAGAACTATGATTAATAAAAAAACTTCTCCCCTCAAATCTGCTTGCCAATAAATATATTTTTAGTTTTAAGAGAACTTATTTAATTTTTATAGTCTTTTAATTATTTTTAATTCAATATTGTTAGAGATCAGTGAGGTTTGGAAAGGGATTAGAAAAATTTAGAAAATCATTGAATTAGGGTTTTGATGGTACCTTTATGGAATATGTTGTGTGTTCTAAATATCCTTAATTAAAAAAAAAAAAACAAAAGATTACTGCACAGATACCCACATATTTGTTTCACAAAACAATTTTAAAAGATCCCTAAATGTCTTAATTATTGGTATAGATTTAAAATACTGAGGGCTTACTGTTGACCTAATGCCTTTCATTTTATAGAGAAGGAAATAGGGTGGAGAAGTATAGATACTGTGTTCATTTTCTAAAGCTTTATCCTGACTTGAGCTTGAAATCTCAGATTTCAAATCCAGTATGAAAGCTTGCAGCATGCATTAAAATCTTAGATTAAATGAATATTTCCCTTTATTATCTCAGGTAATTCAAATATTCAGTTGTACCCCTTTGACAAAGACCTTGCAAGAAATGGTCATTGTAGACAGGTGTTGTAGTATTCTAGAGGTGATTCAGGTAACATTCTAGTTGGAACAAGTGTCTACATATTCTGCTGATCGTGGAGCACAAGATTGTCAGAGCCATATTCCAAGGATGCCACTCCAAAGAGTGTTAGGACGTTAGGTTCTGCTTGCCAGTCCCATATCCAGCTTGCAAAAGTTGGGAGAGATCTTATTTATTCCAACCAATGCAAGTATCTTTAATAGCATTATTTCATCACAGAAGTTCATATTCAACATCATTCTACCTTAAAATTTCTTTAGTTTAGCTCAAGATGATACTTATAGCTGCTTGAAAGTACAGGACCCATGGTTTGGCTTTCTAAATTACTATCTAGCTGCAACCAGAGTGCATTATCATGGGTAGCATAATTTAAATATCAATAGCATCCCTAGAATATACAGTAAAACTTACAGCACACAAATGAACAGTACGTTGTTAATGGTGAATTATTTTTTGAACTCTTACTGTAGTATAACAGAAACACAGAACAATGCATAAATTGAAAGCATGCAGTTTAGTGAACACATGTGTCAACACTCAATTTAAGATACAAAGTGTTACCATATACTGAAGTATTTCAAAGTAAGTTACAAATACACAGAAAAACTAAGGTGTGTGGAATGCTTATAATCTGGTTGCTGGGTTAAACACTTTACAGTTAGTATTTCATTGACTCCTCAGGACACCATTTAAAGCAGACATTGTGATTATATTCATTTTACAGATGAGAAGCTTTAGCTGTAGAAAGCTTAGGCCTGACTTTTATAGACAGTTACTAAGTAGTGACATAAAGTGTTGGACATAGGTCAATTCTGGCTGAAGAACCTGGATTCTTTATACAGAACACACAGTCTTTCAATAGAATGGGCTCAAGTAATGAGATTTTAGGCTCGAGATCTATGTGGGAAATGTGTTTTTGATGAGGGAATCCATTTTAGAAACCTCAAATCACATTATGTCTGCCTTCTGACCTCTTAGATTAAGGAATTGGAGCCTGGAAAGTTCCATTGGGTGAAATTTAGCCCGAGAGGACACTAAGAGTCAGGACTGAAAGCTTTAGAAAAGGTTGCAGAATGATTTGCTGGGGAGGGGAAGAGTTGAGAACAGTAGAGTCCTCTCCAAGTATACGATGGGTAAAGAAATCAGAATTTCCCAAATTTTATAGATATTCTGTTAGCAATAATGACTAGACCAAAAATATGCAAAATGAAAAGACTGCCACTGCACTTTTGATGAGATTCTATGCAGAATATGAAAGGAAATACAGTCAGCTCTCCATATATAGGGTTTCTACATCCATGAATTCAGCTAATCTTGAACTGTTCACTCTGTGACAGAATTATTCCTACCCCAAAGGTGGGAATCACCCAATATACCCATGTAACAAAACTACATATGTGCCCCTTGAATCTAAAACAAAAGTAGAAATTATAAAAAGAAGTCTTCAGAAGAAAAAAAATTTAAATACAATAAAACTTACACAAATAAAAACTCATATAGTTTAACAACTATTAAATAGTGTTTACATAGTATTATATATTATAAGTAATCTACAGATTATTTAAAGTGTGTGGGAAGATGAGATAGGTTTTATGCAAATACTCTACTATTTTGTATGAGGGATTTGAAAATCTACAGATTTTGGTATCTGAGATGGTCTGGAACCAGTACCTCCCCCACCTCCATCTCTGTGTCCCATGAATATCAAGGAAAAATTCTATCTGTATGCTGGTAATTTAAGTATGTGAAGTAGAAATAATAAAATGTCAAGCAGTTTAAATGTACCTAAAATGCATTTAGCATGAATGACAGTCCACTATAAATGAAACATAAGTAGTTCACTTTTACCAAAGTATCTAAATAATACTTGTAAACAAAACAGATGTAATTTGTCATTTAAACAGAAATGTCTGTTCTTTGGAATGAAATGCAATGTAAAAGCATATTTTAAAAATTGTATTAAACTCTATTCACACTCCCATATTAGCACAGAATTAGTTATCTATCATTCCAATGAATCACCTCATACAAGTTTTTATGTGGTTTTAAAATTAGGTCCATATGTTTACTGTAGACTTCTGTATACTTATATAGACTAGCAGAATGGTTGATAAAATGCAATCATGCCTCAGTAGCATATTTGTTAATAAGGGTTTCATGCAGCTATAAGAAAACACTCCGCTTCTTTTTAAATTAACCAGTTATCTATTAACGGATCTGTTAATTAAACCTCATTTGCTCTAAAGAAACTGTGACCCTGATCCCTTGGTGGAAGATTGTGTTCACTGGTTGTTTCATTTTGCTTTTGACAAAGAATGAGAGAGCCAGCTTCGTTTTATGTCAAAATATTTATTAAGGTGGCAATAGTGTCTATTTCCACAGGATAAGGCATATTCAGTGGTATACAATCAGTGGTGTAATTAGGGAATTTGTAAAACATGCATTGTCCAGAGATCATTTATAAGAGGGCTAACAGTGTCACCTGGGTTCTACAAGGGGACAAATGGCCTTTTTTATTGCAGAAGTAATAAAAAATTGATTTTTTTCTGGGCATTCTGCATTGTAGAGTTTACCACCGTGAGCAACAGTTTCTCTAGAAAGTAAAATAAATTGTGGATTACTTTAAGGCATCTTTCTTTTGAATGCTTTCACAAAATGCCTTTGATATATAATTTATAGCTTATCTTCCTTTTAATTTAGAATCCCTTTATCCACCGGAAAGCAATAACATAATTAACATGATCAGACAGCTCCTTATAATTTACTAGTCCCTGGTTTTCATGGCAACACCCTGACCTTTGTAGAAATGGACAGCACTGACATTTTGTTATCCTTATAAGGGAGGGGTAGATGTATATAGGGATATCCAAAACTCATAATTTCATACAAACGCCATGAGAGCTGAGATATCTGTATTATGAGCCATTTTGTTATAATAACCAAACATAAAGATCAAATTATTATATCTAATGGGAGACAAATACAATCTTCTTTCCTTGGATGGCTTTGGGGAAATGCCTCTGACTATTCAGATTAGAAAAGGTTTATTCCTGTATTTCCTAAAATGTCATTTTCTTCAAATAGTATCCTCATTTAAAATGCATATGTGTCCCCTGGACAACAGACAATGGAAATGAAATTTATTTATATATGTATAAATATATTTATATTTTAATTATATAAACCTTTGACTCAGTATATACCTATGCTGAGTATTTGAAACATCATAAGTATGAATAAAACAAAATCTATGCCCTATAGAAAAATATGCATAATAATAAAGTATGGTTACTGATACTATTCAAATAAATCACAGTGCTAATAAAACATAATAACATATAGTGAGTGTTTATGCTATACCTTGGCTTAAGAGGTTATGAGTGTTAAAAAATGTGAAGTAGGTACAATTATGTTCACTTTGTGTAAACTGAAAGGTACAGACTAGCCAGCTTTCCCAAGGTCACCCAGCTAGCTGGGAGAGGATAGAGCTAGGAACTGAATCTAGGCAGCCAGACCTGAGTCTTGCTCTTTACAAATATACGACAAAATTCAAAGTGTTTAGAGGACACTTTAGTGAATATTGTTCCATTTTATCATTACTCGTTAAATTCTTCTTTGAATCAGCTTAATTTGCAGATAAGAAAACTAAAACTAAGACATCTGTTTGCCAAGGTTACACAGCCACTATGTGGTTTAGAACCTGAGCCCAAGTCAAATTTTTAATCTTACATATTTACAAGTCTTCCAAACTCTCCAAATTTATTTAAAAACATCCTCTGATTTGGAAATAATTGTTAGCAATTACCAATTATAGGAAGCCTTACTTCTTGTGAAGTGTAATTCTTAGGACATGTAAATGGAAACATATATTTTCATTTTACATAGTGTAATTCTTGAAGATAATGAAGAGCCAAATTTATTATTAGTCTTGCCCTTAGTCGTAGGTGTATTTGTCTATTGAAGGTGATAAAAAATGTGTATTAAAATGCATTGGTTTTATCTCTAACACTGGGTACAAATTGTAATATATGTGGCTCTGCTTTTGTTACTCCCAGAGTGCTTACTATTGATTTAAAGGATAATGCATTTGTATACATGTACATAAAGGTGTTTTTAAGAGCAAGTAGGCAAGGGTGCAAATAGGTTATGAACTGTAAGAACTATAGGAATTTGGAAATCTTAGTTGGCTTTTTAGCTATAGGACTCTCTCCTGCCTATTATTTGTTTTTGTCTAATAAACTGTTTGGAGTGCAGCATTCAACTTTTAATGTTAAAATTCTTTATTGACTGCTGATACATGAATAACTACAGTTTTCTAGATTTACTCTGCATTATTTAAAAAATAATAAACGTGAACTAAAACTTGATTTAGAGAGTTAATTTGAGGAATTGGTTTCTAGTTCTCAGAAATGTGTATAAGTTGACTAGTTCTTCATTGAATGACCTAGTAGTCATTTCTTAGTGAATAAATATCTCAGCACTTTACTTGATGTTTTGCATCTTATCATACCCCCTTTCTTTTCTTTACTTTTTTTTTTTTGAGACTCAGTCTCTGTCGCCCAGGCTGTGGTGCAGTGACATGATCTTGGCTCACTGCAAGCTCTGCCTCCAAGGTTCTAGTGATTCTCCTGCCTCAGCCTCCCAAGTAGCTGTGATTACAGGTGTCCACCACCATGTCAGGCTAATTTTTGTATTTTTAGTAGAGATGGAGTTTCACCATGTTGGCCAGGATGGTTTCAAGCTCCTGACCTCAGATGATGCACCTTCCTTGGCCTCCCCAAGTGGTGGGATTACAGGCGTGAGCCACCGTACCTGGTCCCCCTTTCTTACTGCAGCAAAAAAATCAAGTGTTTCTTTTACATACTACCTGTTCCTCCCAACATTCTCAATATAGTACATATTTGTTCCTTACTAAAATTTTGACTTAATTTGAATCTTTAAAAGCTGAAATATCTTGCTTCTGTTTACTTAGTTGTTTCAGGAAAAAAAAGTTTTCTGCAAATGAGACTACATACTTAATCAGTGACCATTATTTCTTTATATATATTAGTGTATGAGAAACAGATACAAGTCAGGCAAGGGAAGTTAAAAAAATAAAGAAATATATGCTTTTATATTTTTTTTCAAAGAGGTTAGGACATTCTCATAAGAGATTTGTTTTACTCTAAAAAATGTTTTAATATAAGCTCAAGTTAGAAAACCAAATTATATGGAAATCATAACAATTCAAGATACTTGAAATCTTAACCAAATACTACCTTAGCAACTTTAGCTGAAGTCCTATTCACTTATCTGTTTGGGAGGGAGCAAGAATAGAACCTGTGTTTATTTGCAACTGGTCTTGTAGCTTGAGTAGCAAGGAAAATATGAATGCCACGCAGAGAATGATTTTCTATTTTGTCCTTTCATCTTACACTTTGTGTTCTCTTGAATCCCTCAGAGACTATTCTTATGCCATAGCAACACCTGCTGGGTGTGGGAAGTTGGAACAGCCACAACTGTTGCCTGCCAAACCTGTTTTCCTGATTGAATGGCACTGCATGCGCTCCATCTCCAATATCAAACCTTTTAGAGTTGCTACCCTCCAGGAACCTAGTTCTCGCCATATGTTTCAAATACTTAACAATGCCATTATAATGAGACTTCCCCATTTCTTTCAAAAGTAAGCACTGTGCATGTGTGTGTATGGATGGACATTTCCCCTTAGAACTTCCAAATGCACATGCTGTGGTATTTTTAACCTCATGTTTGTTTTTAATGTAGGCTTGCTTTCTGTTCTGTTGCTAGATTTGTAAACATTGTCAATCCTGTTTTGTTAGCGTCTTCTGATTTGCTATGGGTGAGGTGCTTAAAAGTGTGTGTCACTGTGAAAAAAGGCAGTTTTTATTTACAGAGTGTGATGAGATGTATTATGCTTATTCGTATTATGGACAAAAATGGTAGGCATACCATCTGGTGTGAAGACATATTTATAAATAACTGCATGTTTCATATATGATTTACACACAGGACTGCAAGTAATACAAGTCTTAGAATATAGATCCACATGGATATTCTATTGTACAGCCAACTAGCCTTTCCTTTACTGCTGATTGAGGAAGTGATGGAATGGACAGATTACCCAATGTTACCAAGTGCTTCCACTATTTTAGTGTATTACTTCTACTTCCTTAGAAATTGCTGTATCAAAATCAAAATCTAGTAGAAGTGCTAACATTATAAAAATCTATTGGTTTTTTTGGTGGCTGTTTAAAATTAAGAATAGAAAAGAGTTCATATATGAAAAATGATACTGAAATTTATATGCTTTATAATTAAGCCTTGGATAATCAAGTGCTGATTATTCATCAATGGTTTTCTTACTTCCGTTGCTTAGTAATCTTGATTGGTGCTCCATCAATCAATCAAGAACTTATTAAACACCTCAAAAAAAAAAACTTTAAAATGTTACATGATGTGGGAGCTACTGAAGAAATAGAAAAACCCTGATGATCAATCAGAACACTTTAATTACATATGTAAGTGCACATTTTGTTATGCCATATATACAATAAATTGGACATGCTCTAATTCAGAGATGTGGAAGATGAATAAAAGATGCAGAAATCAGTAAAGACTAAATAGAACAGGAAACTTAAATTGGACCTTCAGGAACGTAACAATCATTGGATGGGTCGTCAAACTCATTCCTGAAGAGAAGGAAGGAAGGTGAGGGGTTGGAAATAAGTCAAGGATGTTAAGCAGATGAAAAGCCCAGCCTCAACTGAATAGAGAGTTTTTCACAGCAGCACTGTGGCTTACTAAGTTTTGACAAATAAGGTGGAAAACTAGCAGTGGGATTTAGACCTTCTGTTCTGGAAAATCGGAAACTACTGTAGATATTTAAATAATATAGTGACATGATTTTAAAGAAAGATGAATTCAGAAATGGTAAATAGTTTTTTTAGATGAAGAAGAGACATTAGTCAATCAGGTATTAGTATTCATTTATAAGGGGAAATACAACAATCCAGAAGGAAGTGTAACAATATAACATATTATTATATTATCCTATGGCTCAGGGAAGTTCTGCATATTTTCAAACAACCATCACACACACACAAAAATTAGGTGCTTTATACACCTCGCCATGTTAACTTCACATTTGTATATACTAGGAATTGTCTCTAGTAAGTATCCAAAAGCAACCTTTATTCCTTTAATAAGAAATGAGCTGTAGTTTAGCTACCTTTCATCAAACAGTGTGTTACCATGATCTCTAAAAGTAAGAAAATACCAGCAGGTTGATTAATAAGTGAGGAATGTCTAGCACATTGGATTTTATTTTTTTTGGTCACCCTGAACATCTCTCAAGCACACCCTACTGTATTTTAAAAATTGACACACGGTTATAATTATACTAGAAATGAGTCAAGCCTATTAGTTAACAAGGTATTATTCAGACTTGGAATAGAATCATTTTTAAATTGAATGAAATTCTCAAATTTGCCTTGTATAATTATATGAAAGCTTTCCAGTGGCAACTGAAAATTGGCGTTCTTATAAATTTTATATTTTAAGGCAACTCTTCTAAATTTTAGTGGTGTGTTCACATCAGCTGTGAGGTATATGGTAATTAGAATGTTTCAAATATTAATGTTTGGAGGTTTTAAAATACAGATTACAGTCCTGGCATTATTCTCACTTACACCGAATATACTTTCTTGAATGGAGGAGAAATGAGTGGAGTTACAACAAGCTTACTGACAATTTCAGTTAACCAGAGGCTACTTATCCCATTCTGAGCTAGCATTATTGATGTGCCATTGACAGTTGTTGCAATCGCAAATTATTTAGTTTTGCTTCTATGTAAAACTACTTTGCGACTTCTCAAAACCTCAAAATCTGAGTATATCCATGTGCATGTCCCATGCTTATGAAGCCAGTCTGTAAATGTGCTAGCAAAGAAGAGATGGAAGACTGCTGACATAAACACTGAAACAGTACTCAAATATGATAGAATATCTTTCCTTTAAAATTGTGCTCTGAAATAAAGATGTTGGTTACTTTGGAGTCTCAATCAGATTACCAAAGATGAAACTCATGAAGTTTACGGCAACTTTTTTTTAACTCATCTGTTGTTTTGAAGAAAAGCATACACACACACATACACACACACACACACACACACACACACTATTTGGTTCATTTGGATTATTTGCATCTACAAATTTACTACTTACTTTAGTTCTTCTTTTTTTAACATTTGTTTATATCTGGTCAGAATAAGAATTATTGAATTCTGTTCTCTATGGGTAACTCATAAACACAATATCTTTGAAGTTTTTATTTATATGTTAAATATAGATTATACATTCTACTCTAGAACATACATATCTTTTATAAAGTACTTCCCTCCAAAATTCAGGTGTAATTCAGTTAGTGCCATGCTTATTTTAGGATTCTTGAAAATATGAGTCTCATTCTTTCGGAAGAAAATTCTATTACTGAGCTTCTTACGATTCTTATATTGAAAGAAATAATAGCTTTTGTTTCAATATCTGCTATTAAAGTTTACTTTATTAATATATTTTAAAGCAATAATTCCATAAAAAGCACAATCAAATGTCTTTGTTTCAGACTTGATATTTTTTCTCATAGTTCAAATGAACTAAACTTTTGCATTTTTAAAACCATTTTCTAAGTAAAGACTAAATTTCTCAGCTGCCATCCCAAAGGATAAATGAAAATGTTTTCTTTTTCTATACTTGCTTTATTATACAGTCTGTGATCAGTGGAAAAGTTGACAAAAAGCAATTTGTTAAAATTGTCTATTTATTTATATTTGGAATGAGAAATTTTGGTGTCATATCATGTTTTCCAAGTTTTTCTGATTATAACATCTTTTTTTGCATTTCAGGCAAAAAAAATCAAGGGCTATGTACAGATAATATGTTAGAGAATGTATCTGCATTTTTATTAGGAGTGACTTTTTCTAGCGGGTACATTGAATGAATGTGGATCTCACAAGGTGTAGAAATTGCAAATATTTGTGCTAAATTTTATATGTTTTCAGCATGAGACAATTTTTTTTAAAAAATAATTTGATTAAAGACCTAAAAGCCAACTGATAAAATTAAATTTCAAAGTAATTCATAACTTACCTGTTCAAATATTTAAATGAAAGGAAAAAGAAAACTGGAAGAATCTTTTCTTGACTTCCTTAACTTTTCACACACCCACACATCTCAAGATCTGCATCGGGAATATATTCTAACAACATATTTCGCATAAGATTATGTTACTTGTATGGGCTACTAGTTATAGCATTACTGTATTTTTTAATTATCACATTTTTTCCAAAATATGCATGATTCATATCTCTTAGGTTTATTATCTATTATTTTTATAGCTTTTTATTTTCCTATGTTCCCACCATCATCTTTGGCTCTGCCTTTCTTTCTTTCTCAATTAACAACTGTCTTATCTGTGCCAAGCAGGAAAGCAAGATACTAGGCTTTAGAGGCAGAGTTAAGACTCTGTGCCCTTAAGGAGCTGCCTGGTCAGGGATATAAACATAAAAGAGAATACAGGACAAAGTCACAAGGACAGGTTAAATGGGTAAAACATACAATGTGGTGTATAGTGACAAAGAATAAGTAACCAGTTCAGCCTAGGATCACAAAAGAAGTAACATTTGAACTGAGTTTCAACACATGGGGCAGACAGGGGGTGCTAGAAGTCAGCAAGAGCCAGACACTCTGAACATGGAAAAGAACAGCTTGTTGAAGGCTGCAGAAGTTAACTAGTTGGTGAAACTTCACTAAGAGTGTTAACAGGAGTTCGTGATTTCAGAAGAGCATTTCTCAGTCTATGTTTTCAGATCATCACTTCCAGAGTGATACATTTGTGTTACTAAAATGTGAAGTTTTCAATGAATGAGTTTTGGGAAATAGATTGAATTGTTTAAATTTCTCTGGGCTTCTTAGGCCCTGTAATATGTTCATATACATTAAGTATATTGTTTAAATAGTAAAAAAAAAAAAAGTGAATTAAAGAATAAAAATTTATCAGTAATCCCACACTCAGAACCGCTTTTCATGTTTTGGTACAGTTCTTGCTAGGATTTCTTTACCTTTAGGCTTTTCCGCATGGAAGTCTCCTCTTCCCTGAATTAGTGCCCAATTTCCTTGCTACTTAATGTATACATTAGGTGTAAAATTTTGTACTGAGTTTCTGTATGTGAGAGACGGTGTGCTGGCTGGTAACAGTATAATGACAGAGCATGTGTAGTTTACCCTTCAAGAAGCTTCCTATTACCATTCATTGGCATTTAAAAAATAAATTGTATTGTATACATTAGAGGATTACAACATGATATTACAGGGTACATACGGATAGTAAAATGGTTACTATAGTGAAGTAAGTTAACATATTCATCATCCCACAGTTACTTGTGTGTGTGTGTGTGTGTGTGTGTGAGACAGAGAGAAAGAGAGAGACAAAAGCAGCTAATGTCTGCTTATTTAATATATAAAAATTAGATGCAACTGTCTATACTGCACAGTAACATATTTTACACACTGAATAAAAGTAGTCATAGCTATTTCTACTACTTGCTAACATGCTTTTCTCACTCAGCAATATAAATGTCTTATCAATAAATATAGGTCTATTTCATCATCATTTAAAAAGACCGTGTCATATTTTATTGTTCACCTGTTTTATGAGTTATTTAACAACTCAATTAGGCTGTTTTCAGGTTGTTGTTTTTTAAATTAAAGCAGTGTTGTGTCAAGCACTCTCATTGAGGTTTGTAGTCTTCATACTGACATAAACAAAACTGTTGATGAAGATAAAGCTTAGGCAGGGTAGCAGGAAGCCTGGAAGAATGAGGCTAGTGACAGAGAGACCACTTAGGATGCTGTCACAAGAAGATAAAATGATGACTTCGGAGAAAACTGCCTATGGCCATGACAAGAAATAGACAGATATGAAACATAGTTTCAAATTAAAAAATAACAAGATTTGATCGCTGTTTTGAAATGGTGGACAGGAGGAAATGGTGAAACAACACTATATGGTTTTCAATTAGCAGGTGGAATCCACTGAAATTAACCATTAACCAAGTTGAGATAAAATGGTGCTTAGGTTTGGAGGTTTGAAAAGCTTTTGTAATATAAAGATAGGCTGCAATCATGAGCCATTGGAATAAAGTTATAATTTGTTATTGACACATAAAACAGAAGTCTATGAAAACAAATGAGATCTCTAAACAGAAAAATTTATAAAAATGAGAGATGAGTAATTCTTATGGATAGAAAATTTGGTGGGAACAGAAAGAGAAACATATGACAGCTTTGAGAAACTATACAGTCTTTTTGGCCAAGAGACTTTCAGGGAAATGTTGACCCTGATTTAAAACCTTATTATTATTATTTTTTTTTTGAGACACAGTCTCACTTTGTCGCCTGGAGTGCGGTGGCTCCATCTCAACTCACTGCAACCTCTGCCTCCTGGGTTCAAACAATTCTCCTGCCTCAGCCTCCTGAGTAGCTTGGACTACAGGTGCAAGCCACCATGAACAGCTAATTTTTTTTAGTAGAAATGAAGTTTTACTATGTTGGCCAGGATGCACTTGATTTCCTTACCTTGGGATCTGTCCGCTTCGGCCTCCCAAAGTGCTGAGATAACAGGTGTGAGCCACCACGCCTGGCCTAGGAAGAGATAGATACTAAACTTCTACCTGGGATTTGCTATTTTGTAAAACCTGGGATAATTTATCTAAAGATTAATTTTTATCTTATCAAGAATAAAATTGAGATTTATATTTCTGTAACTTTAATTTGGCAGGGAGGAAATTTTAAATACATGAATAACATTTTAAAAGATACATTTGAACTATTTAGCATGACAACATTTAAAAAATAGAACTAGTCAAGAATCTATTGTAATTTGAATGCTCTAATATAAAAAGATCTTTAAATATCCATTTTATTAAGTTAGGAAATAAACACTATCTTTTGATACCACTTTTTAACTTTTTGTTCTTAGAACATCAGTAACGTTGGGACTAATAAAGTACAAATTCTTAGTTTTAGAAATGATAAGGCAGGACACGGTGGTTCATGCCTGTAATCCAAGCACTTTGGGAGGCCAAGGAGGGTGGATCACCTAAGGTTGGGAGTTTGAGACCAGCCTGGCCAGCATGGTGAAACCTTCTCTACTAAAAATATGGAAAAATTAGCTTGATGTGGTGGTGTGCACCTGTAATCCCAGCTGCCCAAGAGGCTAAGGCAGAACAATCTTTTGAACCCAGGAGGCGGAGGTTGCACTGAGCTGAGATCCTGCCACTGCACCCCAGCCTGGGCAACAGAGCAAGTCTCCATCTCAAAACAATAACTGAAAATAAAATTGATACAGACAGTGGTTGTGGTTGGCTAAGGTCATTAGCTTTTTGGAATAGATATGGATTGAATATTTCAAGTAATAACACACTGTTAGTCTTTAAATTTACAAATTTTTTTCATTTATTTTACACAGATTTATCAAAATTTGGATATTTATTTTGGGGTTGGTTTATCTTATAAGCAGTTTTGACATACATGAAAAATATTCAGATATAGATAGATAATTGATATAGTTATTTAAGGAATATAGATGTTGGCCTTATCCACTGTGATAACAATGATAATTGAAAAAATAAAGATAAAAGATAATTTAGAAAATATTTCTTATATACTTCCTCACATTCATCTCCACTCTTTTATATTGTCACTGAAACAGTGACCAAGTGACACACAGGGATTTTTGTCCAATTTGTCATGACCAGAAAGAGAAGAGTCTAGTGCTAATACTCAAAAGTTATTAATTCCAGATATCATTTTGTTGAGCCTCCTTCAATGTTCATGTCTTTACATTGGCTACCTGCTATAAATTAGTTTTTGTTTGTATTTTGTTCAAATTGAAGTATTTATTATCTCTTATTCTGAGTGTTCTCAATTGTTATATTTTAATATTAAATATTTGGCCCTCATTATTATCAAGGGGATTTAAATGAAAATATGAAATCCCTAATTGTGCCTGTCACATAGTAGGGGGTTAATAAATGATAAGTGCTGAGCTTATTCTTCACCCTTTCTCATGGAGGGTGGTAAGTATCACAGTTCCATTCCAATCTTATTGTTACACGATGCTACTTAAGATTTTAATTGCATCGTTCAGTTCAAAAAGAACAAATACTTTGACAAAATGTTTTGTTTCTTTATATAAGAACAAATTAGCCATTTAGGTTTTTAAAATGCAGCCATTTTAAACATATATTTTGTTAATGTCACTTTCTAGGATGTGTATATCTACTTCAAAATGATGGTGGTTAGTATTTCCTATTATTTAAATTCTAAGAAGTTATGCATTATGTAATCAGTTTTTTAACAATAAGTGAAAGAATTAAATGAAAAAGTGAATTGAAGATATCTGAATAGGAAGATAATTCTCATATCACTTTGAAGTTAATTTATTTGTTCTATATGTAATAAGGGAAACAACATTTCAAAATCAGTTGAAAAATAATTTTAAACGTAGTTATGTTTAGTTTTGTACCTGGGCACTGGGACATAATAAAACTAAAAGGAAGAATAAAACCTTTCGCTTTTCATTCATGTGCAGTACTGCCTCCAAAGGGAACATATAACATTTTTCAGAAGGATAGAATTATTCATTTTTTCTGGTTATTTGTATTTATAGCATTCTATTTAGCTTGTGCTTTTTCGATAGATGTTCTACTGCACAAATGCATTTGAATTCATATGCAATTCTATAAGAAATAAGAATCTTCCAATGTAACTAGTGATAATAAGAAAAATCATTGTATAGTACTTCCCTCATATCACTTAATACTTTTCACTAAATCCTAACGTAAATATATTTCAGTGCAATAAAGTAAGTTACAGTAAAATCAATCTTTCTCATAAATATTCTCTGTAAATCAGAAATTAGCTTTACTTGAAAAAAATTATAATTCTTATATTAGTTAAAATATATTTTGTAGAGTTATGTAATATTGTGTAGAAATATTGGCAACATTATGGCAAACTGTTTACAAGGACTTCAAAATATTTTGAAGTGAAATAATAAGAAATTCAAATTCACAAAAAATTAAAAGTTCAAAGAAGGAGAACAGAATGGATTGTCAGATTGCTTGATTTCACTCCCACTGGGGAGAAACAAACCCTAAATCTTAGCAATTTGGCAAGTTTTTAAACCAGTCAAAACTGATTTTATATCAGAGGTTTCTCTTTTTCCCTTTCTGACTACTTGCACTTATTGTGACTACTAAGTCTACACAGCTGAATGCTACTCTTCTATGAAATGCAGATGTTAAAGCTCCACTTAATGGCTAATAATGACAGGTCATTGAGAAGATTATTCTTATGTTGACTATTCACTTTTAATTCAATGCCTTAATTATTTTGCTAATGTTTGCAGTTCTGATTTAAAAATATACAGTGAAAACAATTAAACATGATTTTAAGTGAGAGTATATTCCATTTATTCCCAAGGTTTTTGGTCATCTGAATTGTCACATTTCTTCAACCAGCAGAAATTGTTTCCTTATGATTTTCTGTATCTGAATATGCTCTACCAGTTTATACTAACCTTGAAAAATTTTCTTTTTCCCATTTCAAGTTCCACCCAATCTGACTGTTCCACAGGAAAAATCACCATTGGTCACCAGAGAAGGAGACACAATAGAACTGCAATGTCAAGTAACTGGCAAACCTAAACCAATCATCCTTTGGTCTAGAGCGGATAAAGAAGTTGCAATGCCTGATGGATCAATGCAAATGGAGAGTTATGATGGAACACTGAGGATTGTGAATGTATCTAGGGAAATGTCAGGAATGTACAGATGTCAGACCAGCCAATACAATGGATTTAACGTGAAACCAAGGGAGGCCTTGGTGCAGCTCATCGTTCAGTGTAAGTAAATTCCCTTTTTTGTGCATTTCCATGTGGGGACAAGGGAAGAAGTGTTACCATTATTCTACTAGTAAAATGAGGTGATTTTTGGAATTGGACTAGGGAAACTATTTCTACATTAATGCTACCCAATTTAAACTATAATTTACCTAAATCTGCTTTTTACATGAGCTTATATATACTAATAGAGTTGTGTGTGTGTGTGTGTGTGTGTGTGTAATAATTATGATGGTGTTATCTGGTTGGTTAATGCCAAAGAATCAACAAACCTAATGGTGAGAAACTGTCCATGTGCAATAAGCAAAGTGGAGACTGGAAGTAATTGCTAATTCAGGTTGTTATACATGTTTGTTTTCACGGTCCATGTTTTTACTTCAGGCAATTACATGTCCTTTTCCCAAATTCTCTACCTATTTCAAGCATCTCTTTGCTTAAATTATGGAGGTCTAATCATTGAATTGCTATGTTTGCATACCTGAAGTTGTAACAGTGAATTACATAATTATCTAGTAATATACTGATAATTCAGGGAAGTCTAAGATACTGAATTTTTGCCGGATTTATCATAGCATATAATTGTTTTACTGTGAGAATTGAATAAGATACATTTTAACTACTTTTTTCCTGAAATTACAGTTACGGTACTGATTAAAAATGCAACCGTTATGGACTTTATATTTGCTATCCGCATTAAAAAGTACCAAAATCCACACACAGGGATCAGTAAAAATGTACCAGTGTTACTGTTGTTGGGTTATTACTGAATGCCCTGGTAACCGGACTGCCCAATGGTAAAGACATTGCTAAAGGAGAAGAAAACTAAACACAAACTATTCAGTCTCTAACAGGGCTACTATAAATTTTAATTGACACACTATTTGTTAAATATATAGTATAAAGTTTTCATTAAACAGATGAATTAGGTGAAACCATGCACTTCAGTAAAAGTATGTCATTTTTGTCTATTTTGTAACTCAGGAAATTGAAAATAGAATTTAATCCAAAAATGCCTATTTTTATATTAGACTTAAAGCTGTTGGCAGAATGAATTAACTATTTTATATTTGAGTGAATAATTAAAATATGAAAATATGGGTGGGACTATTTAACTACAAAGGTATTTATACATGAGGTATGTGAGTGTAGGGTGAGAGAGGGTTCTGGGTGCTGCTTAACTATTCCCTACCCCTCTTCTACAGAATCTCAGATGCCAGATTTGCTATTTGTCCTATAAATATGCAAACTGATATTTGCAAACAAATGCTAAATAACTTGGCTGATCTCTAATTGATTATGAGATTTTTTTTTTTCTCCAAATAAGGTAAGTTTTAGATGTCAAGTTGCATTTGGCAGTTTAATATTGCCTTTTCCTCACTGGCCTCTATCATGATAGTATGTTCATGGGCATGAGGATCATGTGAAAACAAGTTTCAGAAAAAAAAGAAAGAGAAACTGCTCCTCATTTCCTAAAAAAAAAAAACAAAAACAGCGCGATACCCTCAAGTGACCACAAAGGAATTTGATATAATTTGGAACACTTCAATCTTGTTGGTAAGCACAGGATTCTGAGCTGCTTCAAAGTTATGCACAAAGCTTCAGTGTTCCTGCACCTATTAGGGCAATTAGTTTTCACTCTGCTCACTCCTTTCTGCAGAAGCTCTGATACTACTAAAAGCTACAGATCCGGTGGCTCTAGAGAACCTCAAATTAAAGTTTTAAGAAACGAGAATCTCCATTCTCCGTAGAATACACTTAAATCCAGAATTCTATTAACTACATTTACTATTTTTTTCTTTTTGTCTTCTTCTTAATTAGTCCCCTAGAACATAAATTCAGCATAAGATTTTAGAATTCAATTCTATAATAGTGAATGACAATAAACAGTTGCATAGTTGTCTCTAGTGTGACAGGGATGAACATAATTGAGTAAAAAATGCCAATAGACACAGGCAAAGTTTAGTTATTTTAATGTAAGTAAAAAGATAAAAATTTATGTGCATCCCAAGGTGACTTCCCAGAGCGAGGGATATGATCCAACAGTATTTCCTCTCAGATGCAAGCTTCCCTGGCCTGCCCAGCAAGGCAAATGGTTGCAGGCAGTCTTGCTAGTTCCAGGTGAGGATCATGTTATCATGGCTTTTAAGGATGTCACTTCCATATATTTCCAACTCTTCTGGAGAACCGGGTTATATATACTATTTTCCAGGTACAAATAACTCATATCAACTCCAGAATATCCCTGAATACATCAAAGGTTCATTTTCCAGGAATATAATCCCTGCAAGCAGATCTTGCCTACATGCCTATCTAAGGCTTATTCTTGCAAAAATAATAATACAGGATATCTGATAATGTTTTTAAATTGATAAACATTCTGACTTTTATAGTGATTTTTTTTTAAAGAGACAGGGTTTTATTCTGTTGTCCAGGCGAAGTATAGTGGTATGACTATAGCTTACTGCAGTCTTGCTCAATAAAATCAGGCTCAACCGATACTCCCCTCTCAGCTTCCCAAGTATCTGGGACTATAAGTGTGCACCACAATATCTGGCTAATTTTTTAAATTTTGTGTAGAGATAGGGTCTTGCTATATTGCTCAGCCTTGTCTCAAACATTTGACTTCAAGTGATCTTCCTACCCTGGTCTTCCAAAGTGTTGAGACTACAGGTGTGAGCTACCATGTTCATCCCGATTTTTGTTTAATTTGAAAATATTTTTTCTTATCTTGGATGCCTATGCTACATGTAAGAAATACTAATATGGAATATAAAACTAAGTTATACATATGTAGACATACATATGTATACATCAATACACATATTTTATATCATCCTTAGCAATTAAGTCCATCATTGCAGCTAACAAGCTATGCTTTATATATTTTGTATTCTAAGCATAATATATTTTACATTATAGCTATTCAGTAAACTTGTTGAGTAAATATAAGACAGTAACACACAAAAAGAAACATGTCTGGTTTGCTAGCCTATTGTTGCATTGCTATAAAGAAATACCTGAGACTGGCTGATTTATAAAGAAAAGAGGTTTAATTGGCTTACAGTTTAGCAGGCTGTACAGGAAGCATGATGCTGATATCTGCTTCTGGGAAGACTTCTGGAAGCTTATAATTATGGCAGAAGGTGAAGGAGGAGCTTGTACATCACATGGTCAGAGTAGGAGCAAGAGAGCAAGCCGGGAGGTACTACACATTTTTAAATGAATAGAGCTCATGAGAACTCACACTATCCTATCGGAATGACAGTACCAAGGAGGAGTGGTGCTTAACCCATTCCTGAGAAATACCCCACCAAGATCCAATCACCTTTTACCAGGCCTCACTTCCAACACTGAGGATTACATTTCAGTATGATATTTGGTTAGGGACATAAATCCAAACTATATCACCTTTTTTTTTTATTACTTAAGTTTCAGGGATATCTGAGGATTTGCTGCATACAGATTTCATCCTTAAGATGTTTACTGCATTGACAAATTCTGGAAATGCCTATTTTATACACAAGCACATACACATTTATGCATAATTTTATCTGTTTTAAGACATGAAAGAATGAAAAAGAGGTGGTAATAATAAATAAGATAGAAAAGCAGTATTTTCAAGACATTTTTTACTTTCTTAGTTTTACTTGTGTCCAGTTAAACAATAAACACTCAAAAAAACTAAAGGAACACAGAATAAATTGTATGCAGGACATTGATGAGTATAGGTCATCCATCCCTAAAAGGAAATAGTATATGTATATATTTCCAAATAGTATAAATAATGAAACCTTCCACTTATGGTTCTAAATATCCAAATGAGATTTATTCTCAGCTAATGTTATGTTTAAAAGGAAGCATTATAATTTATAAAATTATAAACTTTATAAAAACTTTTTGAATTATTTACTATCACTAATTAATTTGCCTCTTGTAAAAATTTGTACATATGAGGGACAGAAGCCTAGACATATTTTAGGACATTCTATATCCTGTTAAGAGTAACATAGTCACTATAATGAAATAGTTTGATTAATTCTTGTTCACATTGCTTATTTTTAGAAAGCAAAAGGCTTTTTAAATTACTTTTAACTTCTACAATTGCTAGTTGCCACACAAAGTATGGACCAGAATATGAAGTTGAAAGTACAAGTTTTTTGAAAAAAAAAAGTATCCTTAAATTAAACCTAAAATGTTTTCCCACATAAAACTTCAAAATACAATGTAAAGTTTTAATAATATTTTAAATATTTTATCCATTGCTTAATTTATTTCCATTTTTGGAGTGGTACAACAATTATTTTTTGAATATTTGGCTCATTTTTATTTGAAGCAACATTAGAATAGCACAATTTAAAATAGATATATATATATTAATTTATTCATAGTATTATTATAGTGTATATAGAGCTACTGAACAAAACTAAAACAACTTTCTAAACAAAGTACCTGATTTCTTGAATATTGATTAAATAAAAGTTCCATTGGATTTTCAAATATATATATTAATAAGAAACTAGGATATGCTATTGTCTCCCTAAGAGAATTTTTATATCTGTATTATATAAGTATACTTACATTTAGAAAACTATATGCTATAATTTTATTTGATGAACTATAACATTTTATTTTTAATATAAGCTGTTCTTTAGTTTCATCTCAAAGCACTATTAAAGTCTTTTAGTAACTTGAGTATATTTCCAAGTATAATTCCTTGAAAATTAACTGGAGAATATATATATTGCATTGAATGTCACTTTTGCTGTTATGGCTCCAGCATGTATATGCACATTTGTTGTACCTACATCTAATAAGATGATATTTCTGTTAAGAAGTATAAAATATATACTAAAAACTGAAGACAGATAATAGTGTTAGATTGTGTTAAGTAACTGCCTTTTACTTATCTCCAAATCTAATTAATACAACGCTTATAATTTGTATTTTCCAAACAAAAATTATGAGAAAAATAATCAGGGCTGTTGATAAACACGTGTTCCTCACCTGTTTCAGTTTCCAAAGCAAGATCAAATTAGGTAAAGGAGAGAGATACAGAGATCAGGGTTTTATTTCTGACTGCTTTTCCAAGAAATCTAGTGAAGAGAGTATGCCAGTTATTTTTAATCAAAATGAATGTTCAACAAAAGCAAAATTTCATGAACCTTACAAAGAAAAAGAAAATTAGATTGGAAAGTACTATAACACATATGCTCACTATTGTTGGACAGCTTACTGAGTAATGTTTTGTAGTTTTGAGATAGAATTAGTGTACTGAGGTAATGTAACTATTTTTTAATTTTTTTAAAAGCAAAATTATTGTGGATATATCAGTATGACTAGGGATTTATCTAAAACTGATATCAAAGACAAGGTAATTATTGATAAAAGAGGAAATCCAAGAGGATCTAGGCCAGGCAAAAAGGCTATCCAAAAATTTTATAAATGAGTAAACAAAATGTATTAGGAGGGTAATAATGGCTTTCAGCTCAGTAGCCTGAACAAGCTTTACATGTCCAGGTCTGTTTCTTATTTTCTGTAATAATTCAGTATATCTCTTCTCAGTTCCATAAGCATGGTAATTCAAGGTTGCCTCTCTGGCTAGGCTTTTATGCTCCTCTTCTGTTTATACCAATTCTTCCCATCGCTTTTGCCATTTAAATCCTGGCTAAGTTGCACCTGTCTATACTGCCTCTTGGTAACGGTGAAGGAGCTTTATTGATAGCTCCATGGACACTAGCATTAGCATGTAGAAG
This sequence comes from Cheracebus regulus, assembly GCA_963574635.1. NCBI lineage: Eukaryota > Metazoa > Chordata > Mammalia > Primates > Pitheciidae > Cheracebus > Cheracebus regulus. The sequence continues at coordinate 35,798 of CAUYQU010055345.1, forward strand.
ACAATTCAGAGCTTCAAAGTAAAACTTCATTTTGAAGATATGCATTAGATGATATATTGCTTTCAAAGCCACTAGGTTTTATTCTACAATTGCCTTTCTCAGAGCTCTCCTGTAACACTGGCTATACAGATAGTTTAATACATAATTCCAATGGTTGTGTAGGTTTACACTGAACTATTATTATCTAATTGGATTTATTTCTTATACGAAAGTGATTTGATTCTAACAGCCTTTGGTTTCTTTCCATAAAATAAGTTTATACTCAATGTTTGAAGACTTATCTTTGAGATTATTCGAAAGACCTTGTTAGAAACATTAATGGTAAATTCAGAGTTATTTTCTAAATGTTTCTGGTGATGACTGCATCAAGACTATATATTCATTGCCACTATAAGGATAATGACTTCAACAACATCCTTCATATGGAGGGTTTTCTCTGACTTATCAAATGTTAGTTTTACCACTTATATACATTAATATTTCTATTTTTCGTATTCTATCATCTTCCTCCTCCCTGTAGTTCTTATTTTATAAAAGAAGAAACAATATATATAGAAACAATGTATTGTAAGATAGTGTCCAATTTAAACTCTGTACAAAATAAGCTCTAGGATTATTATTTCAAGTCAACATGTATTTTATTTTATCTTTCCATGGACTTACATTACTCTTAGATATTTGAAAATCGAACTTCCCAAGAATAAATGTTATTTTCCAAAATGTTTCTAGGATGGATGTACTTTAGTTGAACAGCTCCTGGCATCCTGGACATTTTCTTTGCTCTATATCTTGAAGAGAGCACAGCATGATAGATAACTAAGGGGCAAATAACCATATAAGAAATTGTCCAAGAAAATAGAAAGAATCTCTCTCTCTCTTAAGGACTGAGTGCATGGCACATATATATTATCTTCACATAGAACAACTGACTATACGTTATCTATAAAGATCAGTTTATCAAATACATGGCTCATGTAAGGAAAGTTAGGTGTATAATTTTTTTCTGGTTTCTTTTCTGCTGCTATCTTAATGTAAATACAAGCATAATTTAATGTTTAGAGAAAGTGTATGTATTAAAAGTTTTATTTTTCAGCATCTCTGCAAAGAAGTGAGAGAGTAACCAGCTAGTTTTAACAGCATGATTAAGTTTGCAAATTAAGCCAGGCAAGACTCATTTTTATTGGTATTGTCCGCTAGATACTTCTCTCCACCCCAACTGTGCAAAAATGAATTCAACTAGATAATAATTTCCATAATACTGTAAGGATATCCCCCCCCACCACCCGAAACCCTTCAGATATGTGATTAAGTTAAATGTATCTTACAGGTTTTTGTTTGTTTGTTTGTTTGTTTTTCAATTTTTGGAGAAAGGGTCTCTCTTGCCCAAGCTGGAGTGCAGTAGCACAATCATAGCTTACTATAGCCTCAACTCCTTGGCCCAAGGAATCCTCAGCCTCCCAAATAGCTGGGAGTACAGGTGTGAGCAACTATGCTGGGCTAATTTTTACATTTTTTTCTAGAGACAGAGTCTTGTTATGTTGCCCAGCCCGGAATCAAACTCCTGGCCTCAAGCATCCCATTTCGGCTTTCCAAAGTGCTGTAATGAAAGGTGTGAGCCACTATGTCCCACTGAGTTAATTTTCGATAAAAAAGTTTACATGCCTCTTTTCCTGAGGCTTTTTTGTTTCCCCCCTTTTTTGCTTTATGGAAATATAGTTTCCACTAACAAAAATGAACTTAAACATATATATAAATATATGTATGTGACTAAAAAATTTGGTGCTTTCATAATTTCTCTTAGTTAAAAAGGAATTTATCTTTCTTCCAAAAACTAAATTCATTCTTCTCAAATACAGAATTTGGGCATTTCATACATACTATGATCATCTCCCCTGTAACACAAAGGTGATAATAATAAATCATTTTAATAAGCCAAACATAAAGGTGAACAATAATATATCATTTGAACATTTGTGTGATATTATCAATTTATTTAAAATATATCAGCAATAATATGTTTGATGCAAAAGAAAATATAAAGTGCTATCAAATTAACTTACAAGGGTATAATGTCTTTGGGTCTTTGATTAGAAAAAAATGAATTCAAAGAGCTTCAGAAAGTTAGGTAACAATGTAAAAAATTGATTTTCAAAAAGCACTTTCATTAATGAATGATAAAGCCAATCAGAAAGTGAGAAATCAAAACAGTATTTGAGAGAAAGACATGACTTCCTCTCCCTCCACCAAGAGATACACATTTACTAGAGGGCTTAATCCACCTCCAGGCATTGTTCATGTAGAATTTTAGCTTATATGTTGTTGTTAGCAATTTTATCTTTATCATCAATTGTTTGATATATATCATATTTTAATATTTACTACCAGCCACACATTTTTTGGTTTTGCATATATTATGTTGGGTTATATTATATGATACTAATAACATTACTTTGCAGTAAATTCCTTTATTGTATAATCTACCAAGGGTCTTACAATTCCACTACTTTTAAACTTACAGACTACTAGAGGCATATCTGGTACCAAATTCACATGCAAGAGTATAAGACAGAAATTATACCCAATAGCTTGCCAGCATGTCCTCCCACTCCTATCTCCTGGGAACCTTTGAAAATGTCTAAAACCATGTTTCTACTGAATCAGTGGAGGAAAAGGAGTGCTCCTGGAATCTAGAGAGTAGAGACCAGGGCTATTGCTAATTGTCCCAAACACAAATAAATGGCAGTCTTCCACCACAGTTTTCTTGTCCAAAATATAATTCTATAATTCTCTGTGGTGGAGTAGGAGGCTCTAGCCTGTTTATTGTATAGTGTTTAGGGGCATCTTATATCTGTGATTTTTAGATTCCAGTAGTATGTCCTTCTCCCCAACATCATGACGATAAAAACTGCCTCCAGACATTGCCAAATGTCCTAGACTGGCAAAATCACCCCAGGTTAAGAACCACTGCCTAGATGAGGACTAATAGACAAGGAGACAAGGTCTACATAATTTGGGGATGGGAACTCTGGAGGAATCCTCTGCCCCACAGGAGCCAATGTCTCTTGTTACAAATCTCTAGGTGTAATTTCCAGGGTCCCTGAAGAGACATGCCAGTTACAAGAGTCACTGCACTAAGCTCAAAGCCATGGCTTCCTATTAACATTCCTCTCAAATCCAGAAGCAATTTAATGTAGAAATGTCACCTAAAATTATAGTTGACATTCTTCCCTTGTCGGCTTATCGGGATGAGAGCAAGAACTTTAAAAGAAGATCAAATTCTCATATAGTAGGGAAAACGTTTATTCCTTTAGTTGCACCTACTCTTTTCATCTGCCATAGTAAACTCTTAGCAATTCTTTTAGTTCTTTATTTTTCTGCATTTGATAATAATAATTATAGTTTCATATATTAAGCAAGTGTGTTTCCAGTATATGTTTTTGTTTTGTGACTTGCCTTTTGATTTATCTTCTATGAACTGCTGTGCCTATATTCTTCCTTCCAGGCCTTTTGGCTTTGTGTCTGGGTCTGGCAGGGAGTATCTGTATTTCATGCTGTTCTATCAAATCATTTCGGTCTGCCTTGTGAGTTCCTTTCTTCTAGCCAATGAATATTTCCTTGAAGCATTAAAAATTCTAGTAAGCAAAAATAAAGTTTCTTCAAAAGGACACCTCAGGACTTAAACTGACCATGCATTATAACATTAAAATAAATTATCCTTGATTATATACCATTAAGACTTATTTTGTATGTGGAAATTACTCTTTCTTCTTAATTCAAACTATTTTCAAAAAGAAGTCAAATACTTTTCTTGAAATTTAATATATGTACTGTTTTCTTTGATACTGTTTCTCATTCAAGGCAATAAAAGTTTTATGTTTTTCTTGGAAAAAGATTATTATTTAACTTGAGTAGCATTCCTTTTTAAGAAGATAATTATACTAAATTAAGCAAGGGAGGAAACTATTAAAAGCTAAGCAGGAAACTGAAATGTATTTAAGAAAAATAGGAAGTATTAATTTTTATAATTTACATTATTTGCATTGAAATGTATGGATGAAATTGTAGAAGCAGTCACATGTTTCTTGAGTATTCTGTTTCTTTGTGCCCATCAGTGTCAATAGATTACCCAGTATTTGAAGCCACATTTTCATAAACACAACATAACTGCCTTGTGTACAACATAAAATGATGAATATAGTGCTTGATAGCTGAGTTAAAAGATGTAAGTAATTTGAGTATGAAGAGTTTTCACTTTAAGTGCTCATTTGAAGCTCTAAGGTGCAATCAATCATTTAGTCACAGATACACATAGATGCAGATGATGTGGATAATTAGAGAGATATGTGTGAATGCAGTGATTTATCTCTGTCTACTTATCTATCTATCCACTTGTCTGTCTATATCTGTCTATGTCTGTGTTGGCTCCATGCAGAGGGCATATTTATTGAGTGAACACTCATTCCTGTTAATAGAGTTTTCGTCCTTTTATGATGTTGTACCTGCTTGTTCTGTTTTTGCTTTTTGTAGGGAACTAGCCTCCACATCACCCGTGGGTACCCCGAGTTTGGTGGTGACAAAGGATTGAGAAAAAGACTAAGAGTGAAAGTGGGACCAGGGGGCCATTGCTTATTATTGGAGGCATTGAAGGCCCTTTGCTCTGATCTGTCACTGTATTTATTGGTTACAGTCACTTCGATCTATAGGGTAGGGGTATAGTGATGGTCGGGAGAGGGTGACATGATGGTGGAGTGAATCAGTGAGCCAGAACTGGTGTGTCATTCTAAAAATTGATAACAGTGGCAGTTGGCGAGTTTCACAAAACAAGAACATGTGGTTATCTTTAGCCTATTAACCATGATAAATTTTACAATGCAATGGAAAAACATAGTAGCCTGGAAATTTATATTTCTCTCTCAAAAATTACTTTATGACAAATGCCTAATTTAAAAATTATTTCCTTTTTCTTTTAGTGACTTTTTAAAAAAAGCTTCTAATTTTTTTTTTCCTCAGAGTACTCTGTCACAAAGGTTTGCTTCCAGTGTTTTCATGTATTAGTTCTTTCGATAAGAAAAACTAATTTGTTCAGCACACACAAATACATTTTTCTGGAGTAGAAAAACATTTGAATTGGAATGGCCATTTTGATCTTCAGCAACATACAAAGTAACTTTTAATAAGTCATGTGAGAATGCCACAGTAGGCGTGTTAGATTTCCTCCGATAGTCTTAGGAAAATAGGATTATTTTCTTAGGCTGCTTTTGAATTTTCTTATCTTCAGACAGATTTTTTCTCTCTTTCCTCTCTCCCTCTTTCTTACTATACACACACATAACGTTCATACCTACTTTTAGGGGATTGTCATTTGAATCTATTGCTTCTTGCTTGAAGATGGAACATATCTGTCACTTATTTGGTTTAAACAATCAGACTGGGTTTTCTCTAGAATTCTACGTAAGAAATTTTTGATCTTTTTCTGTTTTTGTGCTTAAGTTGGGGGCACCATCCTATGAAATATGTTTGGTCCAAAATTGTAGCTTGACCATAATTCTAGAGTTTTGACATTGATGACTAAATAAATGTGTTCTAGTATTTAACTACGAATCCCATCTGATCTCAAATGTAGGCTCCAGTAATTTCATATTTTTATATTTTAATTAGCTCATCCATAGAATTCCTTAATACTGATGCATCTTCATTGTTAGATAGAGGTTGGAAAAAGATTGAGGAAATAGGTGGAAAAAGGCTGAGGATCTGCCTTTGTATTCTCTTTGTTAATACTTGATAATATCTGCTTTGAATTCTCAGCTTTAGTTTTGAGTAGGGACCTGTAAAGTTGTGCACAATATGTCTATAAAATGTATGTATGATTTTGCTGAAAGTACAGTTTCTGCATCCATCCAATTACACTAAAACTAATAGAATATAAATGCTTGCTATTTTCCTTTTAGCTATCGTAATGCTACACAAATTTGCTTAAATATAATACTGAATTTTAAAGTTTTATCTATTTTTGCCAAGTAGATAATATTTTGACTTAAAATGTCGATTTTTACAAATCCCTTTAAATGTTTCTATTAGGTTGGTGTAAAAGTAATTGTGGTTTGGGTTATTTCAATGTCAAAAACCACAGTTACTTTTGTACCAAACTAATAAAACAACAGCAACAACAAAAATAACAACAATTAACTGACTTAAACTAGATTCTAAAAGAACATCTACTTATAGTGTATCCTCTGTGTCTCATTATGATTGTTTTGTGTACTTACATATTCCCTTAATTTGATCAAAATAATGACGATTCTTCCTACATTATATTCAAGACACAGGCATTGTTTTGATTCTTGGGTGAGAGATGTTTATTTTTAAACACCTCATTCTTTTCAAGATAATGAAACTATTTTTTTTTTGTATTTTTTAACTTTAGTCAGTATTCAAATTGGAAAGCTTTAAGGAATTTAGAATAAATATTTCATTTAACTCAATAAATATTAATTAATTCAATACAATTTGGCCAATTTCTCTGCTAGATTAAAGGAAACTCAAATAAGAATGAAAGGGTATCTGTGCATTAGGTAAGGTTATAATCTAATGTAGAAGTAGGCAAAACCTTTAGGTGTCAGAGGTGCCATGTGAGCACAGGGGAGGAGCAGTGGAGGCTAATTATGCTTTGTCCTGAGAGCCATATGTGTCTGGTATATATTTTTACATTTGAGTTCACCAGTATCAATAGATAGAGATGTGAATGTGTAAAAAGATTTCCCCCAATTTTCTCACTTTGTTCTGATTCTCTTAACTGAAACTTTGTGTGTGTGTGTGCCCTACAGTCAATTTGGAAAGTTGCTTGGCCTGCCTTCCTAATATTTCTGAGAATTTCTGAAGACCCAAAGTTTCCTGTGAATCTCTTACTCCGAAATCTTCCTGTGTTTTCAGTATCTGCTTTGCTATCATCCCTTAGTAATTATAATTTTCCTCTCACATTTCTTCACTCATTAGACTCTTTTAATCTCTTTTTATAATTTTTCCAAAGCAGTTGTAATCTAAGGCTGAGAGGCAGAACAGGTTATTGAAGATTTCTAGAAACTAAGAGAGGAGGTAAATAGAGGAAAGAGATACTCTGAATGAATGATCGGTATTCCCAGATAGTCATCATTGGTATTTTTCTGCATAAGCAACTTTTCTTTGGTAAGTCTCTTGTTAATTCCCATCTGAGTGAGATCTTTACTCCTCTTTATCCCAAGCCACTAGCAGGAGGCACAATTCATAAACATCTTACCATGTATAGCAATTTAGTTTTTTCATGATAATGTTCTCCTATTTAGACTCCTGTCATAATCTAAATCTAATGGACTACTAAAGGCGTTTCTTAAAAATAAAAAAAAAACAACAGGGAAAACAAAAGTCAATAACTCCAGTCAAAAAAAAAAATTATGTTATTTCCACAACACAGAGTCAGTTTGAACTTTTAAAAAGTACATTTTTTACTTCTCTGTATAGTGTGTGAATATATATGTCTCTGAATGTACTAGTGCTCTTGCGTCTGTAGGAAGGAATTTCAAAGATAAAACAGGCAGAATGCACTGGGACAAAGAACAGAGCAGAAAATACCAAAAATATTGAGTCTAAAATTCAGCATAGTGATAAAAGAAAAATACCTAAGCAAACAAACATTGTGCATGGAGTCCTCTTAAGAGTTTGACATCATTTAAGTCTCATTTTATGCAATGTGTTTGAGATCATTGGGCAATATTCAAAACACAGGATGGTAGCATAGATCCATTTATATGGGATCTCTGAAATTTTAGAACATACATTTTTCACCCACTCGAACAGGAAGACAGGGCTTATCTCTCTAGTAAATGAGGGCAAAAATTTTGTTTCAATTGGTATTTTTCAGTTTTATGTGGAATTTTTTTTTTTTTTTTTTTTTTTATACAGAGTTTAACTCTTGTTGCCCAAGCTGGAGTGCAGTGGCATGATCTCGGCTCACCGCAACCTCCACTTCCTGGGTTCAAGCAGTTCTCCTGTCTCAGCCTCCCGAGTAGCTGGGATCACAGGCATGCGCCACCATGCCTGGCTTATTTTGTATTTTTAGTAGAGACAGGATTTCTCCCTGTTGGTCAGGCTGGCCTCGATCTCTTGACCTCATGATCGGCCAGCCTCAGCCTCCCAAGTGCTGGGATTACAGGCATGAGCTACAGCACCCAGCCTATGTGGAATTTTAAAGCAATTTTCTTAAGAAATTATGTGAATATTTTCTTGTATTTTTTCCCCTGAATGGTGAAGATTGTATATATTTATACAAATGTTCCTGCTTTGATTTCAACGTTCGTTGAATCCTAAGACTATGTAATTTTTTTTTCCCCTCTGGACTTCTCATTTCCCTTTTTTTTGGCTCTATCTCTTTGTAACTGGATATAATATAGATTGGAATGTATTTTATTTCTTATTATATGTATTGTGCAGTTTAAATGTCAGTCAGTGGAATGTTTTATATCTCTCACCAAAGACAATACAAAAATAAAACTAATTTTAAATTTTCTTTTTTTTTTTTTAATGTGGGCCTCAATGAATTGTTTTTGATCCTCTGGGTCAGAGATTCTTATGGAGCAAAGCTTCCCTTTCTGGATCTAAAATAAAACCTGTCTCTCTGGACAGCAAAGGAACATGAAGTCAGGAAAATGCTTTCCTTTGTTAAGCTTGAAAAGTCAATTTCAAGGATAAAGCACCTTGATAAAAGTCAATCAGACCAGATAAACAGAGTGGAAACCAGGAGAAATAGAGACATAAATAGATATGCAATATCATATACTTTTCCTAAATAGGAAAAGAGGTTACACGTAAAATGCAAGTGTTTTGCATGCTGGAAACACAACAACAAAACAGAAAATTAGATAGAATGTGGAAGAAAAAATAAAAATGACTATGAATAAGAGATACAAAAATATTTTGAGCAAATGTTTTAGAGGCTTTTGCAGGTGAATTGTATAAACACTTAGTAATTTCCTATTAACTTGGTTCTCTATGAGGTGGATTAACAAAACATTTAGAATATTAGTTTTATTTCTTTAATTTTCTGATTATGAATATGTGTTTACAATAAATAATAAATCTTGCTTTAAAACATACTCATGTTAGCTCTACTCGCTCTGAATTTGTTTGGTAAAACATTTTCACAGTTCCAAAAGCTGTGGTCAAATTGTATCATCATAGGCTCCAAACTAGTAATGAAGGTTTTGAGCTCTTTCCTCCTCATATATAGATATTCAGAGTGAGTCATGGAAATTCATATAATCATAGGTTTTTCAGTGGATTTATTTTTTAACTATATTTAGAAATTATTTTTATATAAAGTTATAACTTTATGTTGATTATACAAAATGAAATATAAAGAACACATTTTGAATAAAGAAATGATGTCAGCTAGTTTTCTTTGTAAATCTTTAAAACTCTAGCAGATCTAAGGATGCAATACAATAAAGAATATATTATTTAGGAAAATATTTGAAGTGCTATTAATGATTTAATATAATTTGGACTTTATGTTATGAAGGACTTACTATTATTCTTCAGAGTAATCTTAGGAAGAACACGTATCTACTCACCATTTTTTAAATGGCTAAGCCATTAAAAACCATGCAAATGTTGTAACTGGGTTGGCAATTGAAGCAGCTAAAAGAGATGGAATCCAAAGGACATTGTGCAGACTCTTTCCACCTAGATACTTGTAAAAACATAGAATTAAAGAAATACATTTTAAAAATGTAAAATGTATTTTTGTGTTTATTCCACTAAAAATATTATGTCTCTACCAAATAAACAAGCAGGATCATTTAATGCTTTAGTGGTTAGTACAGGAAACTACTTCCAAGTGGTTTACCTTTTTTGAGGGGCATTATAATGCTCCAAACTCTTATTTATTTCATTGTTTGTTTTTGTTTTTTTACATCTGGACTCCTTCACTTTCTGTAATTCTGCATTTTGAGGGTTTAGTTTTCTCTAATTTTATTGGTATCTTTCTCAGACTCCTTATCTTGGAAGCGTTTGTTACATTCTTGTTTTCACTTCCATAGTCCTAGGTCAGACCCTCCTTGACTCTTACCCACCTTTCTTGATTCCTGGCTTCGTTTTTTGCCATTCTCTTCTCTTGGGATTCTGTGATTCTCATCCTCTTATAAATGAATTGCGAATCCTATAGCCTGGGATTATTGGCCACACTTAGTTGGCCTCAGGTCTTCCCAGCCATGACTTCTCCACCTGTGTTCTACATTGCAGTCACATTGGATAGCTCAGTTTTCACTGCCCCATGTTTTCATATTTCTGCCTTTTTTTTCATGTCTATTTGGTTTACATTTCTCCATTGCTTTTTTAATCTGAAGATAGGCATACTTGGTTTTATTGTCCTTTGCTTCTTTGCCCTTTGCACATACTGCGTTCTTTATAAATTGAAGGTTTGTGTCCAGCAAGTCTATGATGCCACTTTATTAACAGCATGTGCTCACTTTATGTCTCTGTATCACATTTTGGTAATTCTTACAGTATTTGAAACATTTTTATCATTATATCTGTAATAGTGATCTGTGATCAGTGAACTTTGATGTTATTTTAATTGTTTTGAGGTGCCATGAACCACACCCATAAAAGACAGCAAACTTAACTGTTAAACAAGGTGTTCTAACTGCTTTACTGACCGGCTGTTCTCATGTCTATCTTCTTCTTCTCCATGGGTCTCCCTGTTCTCTGAGACACAACAATATTAAAATTAGGCCAATTATTAACCCTACAATGTATTTTAAGTGTTCAAGTCAAAGGAAGAGTCTCACATCGCTCATGTTAAATCAAATGCTAGAAATGATTAAGCTTAGTGTGGAAGGCATGTCAAAAGCTGAAACGGTGAAAACTAGGCCTCTTGCACCAAACAGTCAAGTTCGAGATGTAAAGGAAAATTTTGAAGGAAATTAAAGTGCTACTCCAGTGAACACATAGATGATTAGAAAGCAAAACAGCTTTATTTCTGATATGGAGAAAGTTTTAGTGGTCTCGATAGACAATCAAACCTGCCACAACATTCCCTTAAACCAAAGCTTAATTGAGAACAAGAACCTAAGTTATCTTCAATTCTATGAAGGCTGAGAGAGGTCAGGAAACCACAGAAGAAAAGTTTGAAGCTAACGCATGTTGGTTCGTGAGGTTTACGGTAAAAAGCTATCTCCATAACATAAAATGTGCAAGGTAAAGCAGCAAGTGCTGATATCGAAGCTGCAGCAAGTTATCCGGAAGATTTAGCCAAGATCATTGATGAAGGTGGCTACCCTAAATAATAGATTTTCAATGGAGATGAAACAGCCTTCTACTGAAAGAAAATGTCATTAGGACTTTCATAGCAGGACAAAAATCAATGCCTGGCTTCAAAACTTCCAAGCATAGATTGAATCTCTTGTTAGGAGCTAATGTAACTTGTAAATTTAAGTTGAAGCTAATGCTCATTTGCTTAAGTTTGTTAAACCTAAAGTTGTGATTGATTTATCTTGGTATTTTCTGCTATAGACAGTTCAGTAGTTGATACTAAATTGGTATTTGAAAATCACATATTAATATAAAATTACTAAATGATGTAATCAATGGAAAATATTCACTCTGAGAACGCAGCACTCGAAGTGTGTGTTTGAACTAATTTATCATTTGCATCATGAAAGTTGATTCAATTGACTATTTTATGGACAAATCATTTTATACAAACAAGTATATTCAGCTTATAGAGAAAATATTTTTCAAGAGACATTTGAATGAATCTCCATCCTTTATACCAATCTTTGATTTTTAAAAAAAAAAATTTATTAGACTTTAATTTCTGGAGTACATGTGTAGAACGTGCAGGTTTGTTACATAGGTATACACGTGCCATGGTGGTTTGCTGCATTCATCATCCCGTCATCTACATTAGGTTTTGCAGCTTCATCCACATCCCTACAAAGGACACAAACCCATTCTTTTTTATGACTGCATAGTATTCCATGGTGTATATGTGCCACATTTTCTTTATCCAGTCTGTCACTGATGGGCATTTGGGTTGGTTCCAGGATTTGCTATTGTAAACAGTGCCACAATAAACACGTGTGTATGTGTCTTTATAATAGAATG